>PGWS01038327.1:0-96026 GCA_002896235.1 Cicer reticulatum | reverse complement strand
TGTTATTATGTTATATGAATGTTTTAAAGCCTTTTACAGCGTTTTTCCACATAAGCGCTCTTTAAAATGTCTCCTTTATGTTAATTTAAAAGGCTCTTTTTACAGCGCTTTGTCCAAATAAGCGTTGTAAAAGGCCTATTGTTTTTTGTGTTTTGTTATATGTTATTTTTTAAAACAAGCTCCAACATGCATGCAAAACCCACATAGTAGTAACTGGTCACCACAAAATCCCTTCCTCTTCAACAAACTCTTCTCCTTTTATGCATCTTCTTCACAAACATCAAAGCTTACTCTTTCACAATTCAATCTCCAACTCAACACCCTTTTTTATCTCTTTACATTCTCTTTCCTTCTTAAATCGCAACTTAATTGGTATTCAGGATCATTGCCATGTTGCGAAAAATGGTTTGTGTCTGGTGTTTTTGGGATTCCCATGATGCGTACAAGGTGTTTGAAGAAATGGGTTTGTGTCTGATGTTTTTGGGATTCCCATGATGCGTACAATTGTGTTTGAAGAAATGGGTTTGTGTCTGATGTTTTTTTGAATCCCATGATGCGTACAAGGTGTTTGAAGAAAATTAGGTGTATGATGAATATTATTTTTAAAGCCATTTTACAGCGCTTTGGCAAACAAGCGCTGTAAAATGTCTTTTTACTCACTTTCAAAAGAGTCTTTTACAGCGCTTTGTGTGAAAAGCGCTGTAAAAGGTATAAAACACTCATTATTTATTTTTAAAAGGATCTTTACATACGCTTTTTAAGAATAAGCGCTGTAAAATGTCTCTTTATTTTATTTTTGTGTTTGGTTTATTTGGGTTGGGATGACATTAAAAACCTTTTTATTCATTGTTTATTGGATTAAAAATATTGTTATCATTGTCTTTATCACAATACTTTAGGAGATGATGAATTATTAGAAATGAGTATTCTGAAGAATCTATATATATATATGCACTGAGCAAAAGAGAATCTCTCTATTCAGTTCAGTTCAGTTCATGTAAATTACTAATTTTATATTCAGTTCAGTTCATGTAAATCAAGCTAAATATAAAACCACTCATTGTTACATGAACTTGGTATAAAACACTCAAATCAAGCTAAATATAAGCAGAAAAATAAATTAATCAGAAAATAAATTAATCAGAACTTAGTATAAAACACTCAATTCAGATTACATGCATATTTACATTAACACAGTTCAGATTACATGCATAGCTTATATAAAACAATTAAACATATACATTAGATGCCCTTCTTCTTTTCCTGGTGACATTCACATTGTTTGTCCATTTACAATACGAAACGATGGATTAATCCAAATTCCCTCATCATGATCATCTCTAAGATATAAACCATCATCAGTTGAATCAATTTCATGTGGTTGTTGTGATGTTGCAAATAAAAGATCATTACCAACATCTTCATCATTATTGTTATCATCACTTATTTTATGGTCGAATAGGACAACAGACCATTTATCATTAGAAGGATCAGTGACATAAAACACTTGTTGAGCTTGCGACGCTAAAATAAAAGGCTCGTCTTTGTATCCCACCCTATTAAAATAGACAAGCAAGAATCCTGACTCATCAAATCTGAACGCCATTATTATTATCGACCCACTTTCAACCAAAATATGGGAACACGAAACATTGTGTAGTCTAACTCCCATATGCGCTCGATAACCCCCAAAATATGATAGATTTGCATATATTGGGTTTTTGTCTTTTGCACTTGAGACATGCATCGCTTCAGCTACGAGAGTGACTCCACTATTTGCATAGTGGTCTGATCATCTTGTTCTTTGTATAAAATGTGTAGCCGTTAATAACATAACCAGTGTAAGAAAAGACATGTAAGCTCGGACCATTTGCTAGCCACCTCAATCTATTGAAAATTGATCCCGGGGTCTATATCAAATTTTGACATTTATGTGATTTTTAACCATGTTACAAAACTTCGATTGTGCTCTCGAGTTATCCAATTTTGATTCCTATTCATGTTCAAATGAGATAACTGATCAATGTGTATTGTAACATACGGTTGAACCTCATCATCATTGTGCAGAACATACAATTGTGCCTGCTCCCATTATGTCCTTGATATAGTCAGTAGTCTCCTTCCAGTTATCTCTTCTCCTGATAGTCTTCCCGAATGACGAGACATGGGAAGCCCTATGCATTCAACATTGGACAGATATTCAGTACAAAATTCAGCAGCCTCTTCAACAATGTATCGTCAAGCAATACAACCTTCTGGTCGACTTCTACTTTTTACGTACCCCTTTTAATATTTTCATATATCGTTCTATCGGATACATCCATCTCATATAAGCTGGCCCACAAAGTTGTGTCTCCTTAACCAGATGAACAGTAAGGTGAACCATTATATCAAAAAACGATGGTGGGAAATACATTTCAAGCTCACACAAAGTAACAACAATTTCCCTCTGCAATGTCGGTAATTTCTGAAGGGTCGATCACTTTACTACAAATTTCCCTGAAGAAGAAACATAATCTAGTTAAGGCTAGTCGAAACTTTTTCAGGTAAAATGGAACGTATACCTATTGGTAGCAAATGCTCCATTATAATATGACAATCATGGGTCTTCAAACCTTTTAACTTGAGGTCTTTCATACAAACCAAATGTTTAATGTTCGAAGAGTATCCTTCTGGAACTTTAACTTCGTGTAGAAAATTTACATAAAACAATTTTTTCCTTTCTAGATAGAGTATGAGCGGCTGGAGGTAGATATGTGCGATTTCCTTTCTTTACTGGAGCCAGTTCATTTCTTATTCCCATATCGACCAAGTCCAATCTTGCATTGACGCCATCTTTAGACCTTTCCTGGAACATTGAGTACGTACCAATAAACACTTTCAAATACATTTTTTCAATATGCATCACATCGAGGAAATGTCTTACATACAATGACTGCCAATATGGCAATTCAAAGAAAATTGACTTTTTCTTCCACCCAGTTTTCACTAGCTCTCCCGCAAAAGGTTTGCCAAATTTATTGGTCAAACCTTGTACTTTTTCAAGTATTGATATCCAGTCGGTGATAAAGAGCTTTACCTTTCCTCTGATTTTCATTGAATGCATTTCTCAACCCACGATACTGATGACTATAAGGTAAAAATCTACGATGTCCAAGAAACACATTCTTCTTACAATGTTTTCAACCGCATCCAATTTGTACTCAATTCACATATAGGACATGCACACTGACCTTTAATGCTATATCCTGATAAATTACCATATGCGGAAAATCATTAATTGTCGCGAACAACATAGCCCTCAAATTGAAACACTCTTTCCTATACCCATCATAAACTTCCACACCTGTCTCCCACAGAATTTTTAAATCTTCAATTAAAGGAGTCAAGTATACGTCGATATCATTCTCCGGTTGTTTGGGTCCAGAAATTAACAGAGACAACATCATAAAACTTACGCTTCATACATAACCATGGAGGTAGGTTATATATTACCAAAACACAGGCCACGTGCTATGTGAGATGCTTGAAGACAATGTGGATTCATTCCATCAGTAGAAAGTACAAGTCTTTGATTTGTTGACTCTATCCCGAATTCAGGATACTCGTGATCAATTTTTGCCCATTGTGGGGAATCTGCAGGATGTCGAAACATTCCATCTCTAATTCTTTTCATTTGCATGCCATGTCAAGTGTTTTGAATCTTCTTCACTGCGATACATGCGCCTAAATCTTAGTATTATAGGAAAATACCACACGACTTTTGCTGGAGTAGATTCTTTCTTCTTTATATCGAGAGACATTGCATTTCGGACACGCCTTAAGTAGTTCATATTCGTTTCGAAATAAAAATGCAATCGTTAGGACACGCATGAATCCTTTCGTAACTCTTTCCAATAGAACACAAAATCGTTTAGCCTCGTAGGTTCGACTGGGAAGTTCATTATCATCTGGCAACATACCTTTTATTGAGTGTTAATAATTCTGTAAAGCTTTTATCAGACCATCCATTACTCGCTTTTAAGTTGTACAACTTTAATATCGCTGACAGTCTTGTGAATTTAGTACAACCATTATATAATTCTTTCTCTGCATCACTCAACAAACTTTCAAACATTTTAGGACAATCTCGAAGATCTTCTTCAACTGCTTTTGCAATCTCATCAACTCGGTCCGGCTCATATGTATCTGTATCGAAGTCAGTTGAAGCATATGTCGAACTATTCTCAAAATTAATGTTTCCTTTTTTTTTCTCTCACCATGTCTTATCCAACATGTGTAAGCTTTGATCAATTCCATTTCATACTAGATGTCCTTCTAATTCATCTTCTCTAACACGTTTTCCAAAACAACATTTTAAACAAGGACAAAACTACTCTATTTTGGATCTTTGCATGTTCTTCACTGCAAACTCAAACAAAACTCCTTCACTCCAATTTCATACTCTTTTTGACAATCGATTGGCTGAAATCCCATTTCCTATCCATATTATACCCACCTATATAAATGCAGTAACAAAAATAATAAGCTTTCAAAACATATCAACAAGTTTCAAAAGAAACCATATATCAACTAAACAATTTCAAAACAGAACAGATCATGTGGTATGCGTTTTTGACAATTTCCAAAACATAACAGATCATGTGTAAAAGAGATTTAATATATATATATATATATAAAACAATTTTTAGTAGATTTAATATATATGTAACAAAATATAACAGATCATGTGTAAAAAATACCTTAGACAACGTAGATGGCCGCACAGTACGTAGAGGATATTAGGTTTCCAACGTATATAATTATTTGAAAGATGTAGAGGATATGAGGGTTTCCAATGTATATAATTATTTTAAAGATGTATTTTTACAGCGCTTGTGAAAAAGCGCTGTAAATAGGTAGTTAAATTCAATGAAAGCGCATGTATTTTACAGCGCTTGTGAAAAAAGCGCTGTAATAGGTTAGTTAATTCAATGAAAGCGCAATGTGTTTACAGCGCTTGTGAAAAAAGCGCTGTAATAGGTAGTTAAATTCGATGAAAAGCGCACGTGTTTTACAGCGCTTGTGAAAAAAGCGTTGTAACTGATACGCGAAAGCGCTTCCTTTTACAGCGCTTTTTTGACAAGCGCTGTAAAGCCTTATAACGTGATGCGCAACGTTATATGACCTACTACAGCGCTTGTTTTACAGCGCTTTGAATCAAAAGCGCTGTAATAGGTCCGTTATTTTTAAAATATAATTACAACAGCGCTTGTGTTTAGCAAGCGCTGTAAAATGGGCGCTGTTAAATGTCATTTTTGGCGTAGTGTGTGGATGATCTTATATTCACTAGGAATAATCCAAGATTTTTTGAAGAGTTTAAAAAGGTCATGGCGCTTGAGTTCGAGATGATTGATGTTGAGCTCATGTCATACTACTTAAGCCTAGAAGTAAAGCAATACGACGGCGCTTGGAAGAAAGTATATTTATTTCTCAAAAAAACTATGCGAAATAAGTTTTGAAGAAATTTAAAATATTTGATTGCAATCCCGTGAACACACTAATGGAGAGTGGATTGCAGTAGTCAAAGTTTAAAGATGGATAAAAGGAGGACCCTTCTTTTTTTCAAAAGCCTCATTGGAAGCCTAAGATACATAACATGTACAAGGCCTACAATTTTATATGTGGTTGGAGTAGTGAGTCGTTTCATGGAAGCTCCTATTACTATACACATGAAAGTTACTGTGATAACGTATGTAGCAGCAACATTTTGCACTTACCATTAAAGTTACTGTGATAGCGTATGAAAGTTACTGTGATAGCGTATGAAAGTTACTGTGATAGCGTATGAAAGTTATTGTGATAGCGTACTTAGAGGATACTCCGGTACCTAGAGCTGTCAAGAAAGCCCCCAACACCAATGCCCCCTTTAATTTTTTTTTTCTTTAAAAACCTCTAATATTAGCCACCATATCAAATTAATTTTTGTGAAATTTAGGCCTATATTTCATGGGCCTAAGGGAGGGGGCTCTGGGGCTTATAGGCCCCAATATTTTGTTAATTTTTGAGATTTTTTCTCTTAAAAATTTTCGAATTTATTTTGTTCGATAAAATATTTAAAAATATATTTTTTTTTTAATTTTGTGAGAAAAAAAAATTATTAAAAGATAATATTTATATAAAGAAAATCAAAAATTTTTTATTCGTAAAAAAATCGGAATTTTTTTATCGAAAAAAAATCAGAAACTTTTTGTAGAAAAAAATATCGAAAATTTTTTATCGAAAAAAATAAAAAAGAAATTTATCGGTGAAAAAATCGAAAAACTTTATTTCTCGAAAAAAAAATCGATTTTTTTTTAAATAAGTGGGCCTATGGGCCTACTATGCCCACAAAATTTTAGGGGGCCTTTAGTGTGGGGGGCCTTATTTTTTTGGAGCCTGTAAAATTATAAAATTTTTGGCCCTTCAATATGTGGACCAGGGCCAATAATTATGGGGCTTATCAAATTGAGAGTTCTACCTGTACCTAAAAGGTACGCTTGATTATGGACTATTTTTACTCTTCTTCTAATGATTTTAAACTCTTTGGATTCTGTGATAGCGACTTTGCGGGAGATATTGATGATAGAAAGAGTACTATTGGCTTTATCTTTTTCATGGGGGACTGTGATTTTTCGTAGAGCTCAAAGAAACAACATTTAATCACACTTTCAAGAAAGAAGTGAGCTTAAATATGTAAAGATTTAAGATCAAGTTGTAGATATTTTTACAAAGCTGTTAAAATTTGAAGATTTTCAAAGGTTAAGAGCAAGACTTGGAATGAAGAGAAGAACTTCAAATTAAGCGGGAGAAATTTTATTAATAATTTGTAATTAGATAAGTCTAGAACCATATAGAATTTTATATATAAAACTCTTGAAGTGCTTTAATTATAGAAAAATGTGGGATGTATCTAGAAGTGGATATTAATTAAGAAGCTCCTTGAAATGTATTTAGAATTATCTATTTGTAGCTATAAAATACCCCTTGTACTTAACATTAAACATTAAGCAAATTATAAGTTTTCTATTAGAAATACTTTCTTTCCTCTAACAAAAAAAATTCCAAGTGTACATGGAAGAACAAAACCGAATTTCGAAGCCTATTGACTGTGCATTCAGAGGGAACAATAATAGTGTTGCCATCGATAGAAACAAAAACACCCTAACCACTGTTCAGAAGGTTCATCAATGAGCTGGTGGTTATAACATTACAGGACATCATATAGATGATGTTACTATGGAACAAAATGAGGTGGAACAGATGATACAGAATGAGCAGAACTGAAACATAGAGGCTGCAAACCTAAATAGATTCAAACATATGAAGATTAAATCTAAGCAAATGATGGACTATGAAAAAGAAACGACATGTCTTATTAATAAGGCCAATCGAGCACCATGAATATCTTATCTGGAACTATTGAGGGCTTGGGATCCTTCGCACTGTTAGATCTCTTAAGAACCTAGTGGTTTTTCAGCACCCACACTTAGTGTTATTAATGAAAACAAGAAAACCGAGAAAGAATTATTCCACCTAAGGAACATTGGTAATATGACAAATGTTGTAGAAATTGATTGTACAATTCTTACACCAACTGACTTATTTTTGTGGTTTCTATATTATTCTATATAACTCAAAAATTTGGGTGAAACCCCTGTGATACTAACATTGTTCACAGTTTCAATCATACTCTTAATAATAAAGGTTTTGTTGACTTAAGCTTTGATGGTCATCCCTATAAATGGGCCAACAATCAAGTGGCTCAAGATCACATTGGGGTAGATTAAACAGATTTTTAAGCAATTAAGATTGGTGCATGACTTGTCCAAATAACAAAGTCTTCCAATGGTGGAAGAGGCTTGAACCACCAATCACGGACTGGTTCTTAACAAGCTACATGAGTGTATGAATTTCATGTTCAGATTGGGGAAAATAAACTATGGAAATGTTCCTAAGATGATTAAGAGGATCCAAGAGAAACTCAGTGAGATGCATGCTAAAATTCATTATAAGGAAGTTGTGAACAGGACAAAGGAGTTAACTACTATTTGAGTTGGACTAAATTCTTGAAAATGTAGAAGGTTGGTGGAGCCAAAAGCGCTAAAGCTTTGGGATTCAAAATGGGGATAAAAATACTAGTAAATGGAATAGAAGGAAAAAGATTGAAGAAATTATGAACAATAATGGAAGGTTTACTAACAATGTGAAGGATATTGGGAAAATTTTATATTAAGAACTTCTACAATATCTTTGAAATGAGTAACCCTTCTAATTTTGAAGAAATTAATCAGGCGATGAAGAGTAGGATAAATGATGTGACTCAAAGTCATTTAAGTCAACCTAAAGTCTCTCATTATGAATCGTGTATCCTCTGTTCCTTTTTATGTGTTGTTAATGTTGATTATTATGACCTCGAAATAATCAGAATATATCAGTTTTTAATCAAATTAAAGCAATATTACATACACAGCGGAATTATAATGCGGCATACACGATTAGCAATTAAAAGTAAAAAGATAAAGGATAGAATGCACCAAGATTTATCCTGGTTCAGTTGTCAACGAGACAACCTACATCCAGTCCTGACAATCCAACTGGATTTCAGCTTTTTCTCCAATAGAAAGAATTGTGAATTGTTTACAGATTGTCCAGTTTCCTCGAAACCTATCTATCTCTCACAATCTCTTTCCTATTGCTCACCCCTTGATCCTTGTAGTCAATCAGCAGACTCACACAAAATCAAAGTACGGCTCCTTCTTGATGAGGCCTCTCACCCAAGAAGATCGCCACCAGTTTCTAGCTAGATTTCTAGCAGTCGTTTTCTTTACAAAGTATTTATTTCAAACAGAATAAAAGAAGTAGTAAAAGAAGTCTTCAATCTTGAACAATGTGTCTTCTCACGAATCTGGTTATTCAATGATGGATTATGAGAACATTGTCTTTTCTCTCAAGAATACTTTTTCAGCTCTTTCAATGATTATGGATAATCTTTTTGGCTTTGATCTGAAAAAGCAATATCAGAATGTTAACAATGTGTTGTATTGTCTTAATGAGAGTTTATGAGTGTTTGTCATTTTTCATGAATTGTTAATGAGAGTTTGATTGAAAACGGTTTATATAGTTTCTGAAAAACACCTAATAAATCGATTTGCCAATCGATTCATTAAAGTTATAAAACAGGTCTAATCGATTTGCCAATCGATTATCGCGGGTCTTGTTTTTCTTGAATCTTGAAACTACATAAGCCAATCGATTAGCCAATCGATTCTTTAAACAAACTCTTTTTAGTGAATTATGTTAAGACTTATATGCATCGATTTCGTAATCGATTGCAGGTGTTTTGTTCAAAGTAAAAATCACACCAATCGATTAATTAATCGATTTATTAAGTCTCATAATCGATTTACAAATACTCAGAATCGATTTGGCCACAAGCTCAAAGTTCACTGTGATTTCAAAAAGGTTCTTTCAATCGATTTGCCAATCGATTGTGTTCAAGACAGTGACTTAGCTATTTTGATGTTAATCGAAGTGCCATCGATTTGTTTGTATTTGCCTGAAAAGTTTTTACATATTTAGTTCAATCGATTTCCCAAGCGATTGCAACCAAACTTAATATGATTGAAATTCTCACAATAGATTGTCCAATCGATTGTGTTTGTCACAGGTCAAGTTATTTTTCAAATATTATCTAAGCAATCGATTTGCCAATCGATTACCCTAGTAATTGGATTCTCACTGTGACTTGATCAATTGATTTGCCAGTCTATTGGTTTCAATCAGTTTTACTTTGTGATGTGTACAATCGATTTGCCAATCGATTAGCCTGTGAAACAGGGTGCCACTGACTTGTGCAATTTTCATTTTTAATAGTGCCAGTCGATTGCTTAATCGATTATACAATCAAAAACATTTATGTTTCCTTACACCCTTGTTATGAAATCGATTTCTCAATCGATTTACTCAGTCAATAATCAACTTATGTTGATTTCTTGTGTTCCAAGCAATTTGTATCAAGTGTGTAGGATTGGATTGTTGTTCCTGAAATTTTGCTCAATTAAAATGTTAGATTTATCATATGATGTATGAACATTGTATGTTTGTTAATTATGTCAAAATTAGGATTCAAGGACTAAAGTCCAACAGTTAAATGGTTCACCATCCTTTACTCTAAACCTAAAAGAGGTCTTAGACAAAGATAACTCCTACCCCTACCTTTTTATTTTATGTGCTGAGATTTTTCTGGATGTCTTATCAAAGCTGAAGGAAGTAGTATTATTCATGGCATTAATATTGCAAGAAATGCTCGGACAATATCTCATATTTTTATGTCGATGATAGTCTCCCTATTCTATGATAAGAAAATGTTAGGATGAGATTTATTTTGAATCCAACTTTGGTTTCTAATTTGATCATAGTTACTGAATTCCCTTTATTGTATTAATATCGAATTCTCTTTATTATTGTTGCCCTAATTCTCTTTATTATTGTTGCCTTAATCCAGGCGCTTGAACTTGTGCACAACATCTATTGTCTGAATTTTACTGTATTTTTCACCTCTTTTGAGTCTGAATTTTGCTTTGGTGTCTTCATTAAAGTTATAGCTATGGATCTTATATTTAATTTCCAACTACTATGACTTCATTTGAAAATCTACAGCTCCAGATATAGTTAAAATACTCTACATAGGTTGTACTGATTTTACACAAAAATTCAATTTTTCACTAAAACAACATAGATCTACGATAAATACCTACTTAATTAGGGAAATAAGCATACAATTAAATTCAAGAACTAAAATTAAAAGACTATATCAAGTAACTTCCAATATTAGTTAATTACTAAGATAAAAATAAGATAATTAAAGACTAAAAATAATAAAATATATATATATATGATGAAGAATTATCGGTAAGCGTAACATTAATGGATGAACTTAAATTTAACACAGCCTTTTCCATTTTACTGTCGCAAATGGTACATGGGATAGTAAAAATTCCTGGATACTTCAACTTTTGAGGCATATCATGGGTTGTTTGCAGAACTTGTCATCGTCTTGGCATGTATGTACTACATTTATTAAGATCTTTTTCTAGATTTCAAACTTTACCACTTCTTAATTAAATAAAATAGCATCACTGAGGTCTTCAATGAACTAAATATTGGAACATATAACTTAAACAAACTCCATTGGTTGTGCAAATTTGTTAACCTAGATTTTAGTTTTGACAATGAATCTATCACAAACATCAACAAATTAATAAATGTTTAATGTGGGGTTTTGAACAAGTTTAAAAGAATATATATGCATACATTCAAAGAGGGAGCAAATTTTAATTACGTACAAATTTCATTTCATTTTCATGAAGAAACTACTTTGTCAAGGCATGTGTGAATGAAAACGACGATGAATGAATATAAACACTAGTAAAAACGATAAATTTTGATGAGAAAATATTGTCAACAGTCAATAACAAGAGATCATATATTCAGTGCAATAGAATGACAAAAGTTAAGTTAATGTAAACGTAAAGACATTTAACATAAAATGCATAAATGTGAAGTATAGAATTATTGAATTTGATAGCAAATCGAAATACAAGAAATGTAAATGCAATGAAAAATATAAAGAAGGAATCACAAATTTATAGAACTGTAAATGACTCAATTGAAAGAGCTTTGGATGAAATTGATAGAATCTTAAATTGAATGGAAAGTAAGGGTAATCATTAAATTCAGTGAATCATTTGCCATTATTTGTACACTCAGATTTCTAAAAAGACAAGCAATCCCAATTATAAAGCCTTCAGCGGATAGTTATAGATAAATTGTCTAATTCGTCATCCGCTTTAGTTGTTGACAAATAGAAAGTTAAATTTTAAATTGAAAAAGTTAAATTATAGGAAACGTAAATAGAAAGTTAATGAAAAGAATGCAGAAAATTTAGATGCTGAGAGATAAAAAGCTTGAAAAGTAAATGAATGTAAAATGTAAAGCTCTTAACTAATATGGCTGAAAGTTACATATATTAGATACTTGAAAGTTGGCAAATTGCATGAAGTAATAAATGAAATTACATTGAAAGGAAATGACTAGAACTTAAAGGTTAACAGAAAAGTAAATGAATGGAATTTAAAGATAGTGGACGACATACTTAGTGTTCTATCAAACTTTAATTTGATTTTAGTTTTAGAAGTAGGCTTCAGAATCTAAGTATCTGATCTGAGCTCCTTTGTAGGAATTGCTATTTATTGAAGAGTAAAAAAATTTCCCCCTTTAGTGACAAGCCATGTATGTGGTAGTTACTGTTGCTGAACAAAATTTCAAACCGAATGCACTTAGCTCAATTGATAGTGGAAATGAGTGATTTGATTTCCACATAATACAAAAACGTGCTAATTTTTAACCCCTAGGTCTTAGATTTGATTTCCACATAATACAAAAACGTGCTAATTTCAAATCGTGTGAAATAGGGGAGCGAGAGATTCACGAGTACAGTGACGACTGGTGGGGACAAGTTGTTATAGTACCAGATAGTGACACTCCAGAACATCAACAAATTGATGATCTAGACTGAAAGAGAATGATCACAAGGATGATCTTCAACATTCATGATCAAAGGATTATCAAAAGAAAATATGTCAGATACTTGACAATGACTCAATGTTCATCATATGATACTTGTTCATTCAAAATATTTCATAGAAGAAAAAGGCAATGTTCAATTAATAATGATTATGAAAAGCTTTGAACACATCAAAAAAAGTATTTAATGAAAAATCCATTCTAACGAGAGTTATTATAAATTGATGTAAATGTTCTCTCAATGAATGGATATAGGATCGAACTGCAATATTCTCTCAATGAGAGTTAGAATCTTTAAGACAACCCAATGTCAATTCAGACTCAAATTAAATATTATGTAAGTCAACTCGATAGTGGCTACAACTCTTTAACTAACAAGAGGTACCTTACAAAGGTTTAAATTTGTAATCCTAAAAGGACGTTTGTCAAAATATTGAGAAAACTAGAAAGGTGTGTAAATCATAAGAAAATCTTCAATTATAGTTTGAGCTATAAATCATAGTTTTTTTTACTGAAATTCTTGAAACACTAATAATTGTGTTCATTGAGCACTAAAGTTGCAATCCAACTCGAAATTATGTGAAATTGTAGCTTCACTTATCTAAGAAAATGAACATTGAAATTTTTTTTTGTTTGATGTTACTTTTATCAAAATTATGTTTGTATCTTTGAAATTCATCAATGACAAACTGGTTAAAAACGATAGTGCTTCAGTAAAGAAGAGTAAGTAAACCAATGATAAAATTTAGAAGACTAATTAAAATTGAAGTTCATCCAATTATTAGTGCAAAATCTTGGTAGTCTGGTGAAGCATTGCAACATTTTTTACCTAACAAAATATGGAGAAGTTTATATTAAATCTCCAATAAACTATATTGTTTGTTTTTGATGTGCATGCACTCTATTAGAAGAAGTTCTCAAGCATGGAAAGTGTGCTTAAAAGCTTTGTTATGAAGCCTTAATGGTTGAAGGTTTGAGAAATTCATCCAAGTAAATGTCAGAGGATACAATAGTGTGTCTTTAATTAAATTCAAGATCATTTGAAGGCTTATATTCTGAAGTGAAGTTAGTTATTTATCTGACTGTTTATCATTTGAAGCATTACTCGGATGATCACTGGGTTTATCAGATGAAGCGAAGTTAGTTATTTGACTGCTTATATTCTGAAGAAAAAAAAAACGTAGTTATCATGTAACTTGGATCATTTGAAGGCTTTTATCTTTGCCCGTTCAAATAACCTAATCTAATGTTATTCATATTGAACAACACACATCCGCAATCATCTTGATCAATAATATTATTTTAGATTAAGGTTGTACGCCAAAGAAAATGACAAAATTATCTATTTGGAAGAACATTATCTAATGCGTCATCTAATCCATCTATTAGAAAATTTAAGTGTATTCACCAATTCAACTTCTATTCAAGTACATTTATCATTTGGTCAAGAAAAATCATACCCTCTGATGAGTAAGTTTGTTAATCCTTTGATTGCAAAGTTTAAAGTTGTCCAATAATCTACTAAGAAGAGTTTTCTTATCTTTGATACACTTCATCTTTGGATCCTTTGGAGAACATCTATGTGAGAACAAAAAACAGAAGTAGATGATGGCATACAACCAAATTCAACTTTGCATCAGGTTAAAAGATCATCTAAACTATAGCGATATACACTCTGATAAGACAAGAGTAAGGACAAAAGTTGGTCAAGAAAAATCATTTGGTCAAGAAAAATCATACCCTCTGATGAGTAAGTTTGTTAATCCTTTGATTGCAAAGTTTAAAGTTGTCCAATAATCTACTAAGAAGAGTTTTCTTATCTTTGATACACTTCATCTTTGGATCCTTTGGAGAACATCTATGTGAGAACAAAAAACAGAAGTAGATGATGGCATACAACCAAATTCAACTTTGCATCAGGTTAAAAGATCATCTAAACTATAGCGATATACACTCTGATAAGACAAGAGTAAGGACAAAAGTTGTTGATTTATCATCATCATTTGTTCTTGGTCAGATACTATGTAATTTATTTTAATTATCAATTCGTTTTATACTTAATTGATTTTGTCTTATTTGCTTGTGTTGTCAAGATCTTTTTCTTTAATTATCAATACCTTTGATGTCAATGTCTATGTAAACCTTTGATGCCAATGTCTTTCTCTCCTACTATAACCTTGAGCACAAGGTAGTATCAAGAAAAAACATTGTGAGACTTGTGAATCATTCAATCTAAATATCTTATAACGGGAGTCTTATTTGACAATAAGATCAAAGAAGAGTTGGAGGACCTACAGTCTTATCAAAGATGTCTATCTTTGGTAGATTACATCTTCATCCTTATATTCATAGAAAGCCCATTCAGACAAGTCCATGACAATAGAGAATGAAAACTTTTTGCATCTCCTTTTCTTTAGGGTAATCGAACAAGTTGGGAAGAAGGTTGTCGAGTAGAAAACTTCTTCATCTATCAGTCTGAATAACTAAAAAGAGAGACATTCAATGAGGGATTTATTTATTATGTATTAGGAATTTGGTGATTCAAACTAAATATGTAACTTACTATTTGCGTAACTTGTTTAGAAAGCCTTAGAATTTTTTTTTTTTTAATTAAACCCATTTTTATTCTTATAGCTCTTTTATAATAAGAATTAAAATTGTAATATAATATGTATTTATTACTGTTGTAATTAATATAAACTATGAATTGAAATATTGAAAAGTTGTTGTGTGAGGTAGAAGCTATGTGTTTTCAAGAGGTGGCCTTGGCTACCCCATTTTTTGTGTATGAATAAGTTTGTATATTTGTAAATAATATAAACATGAATGTAGCAAAATTGTCACTTGATTGATAAATTTTTTCATTTTTCCATGCCACTTCTGGTCTCTACAATAACTATAGAGAACTTTGAAAGCCATGAAAATTATTAAGACATGATTTATAAATAAAATAGATAATAAGTTTCTTGCAAATAAATAAGTTGTTTACATAGAAAAAAGTTATTGGTATCATCACCCAAAAAAAAAACAGAGATAGGTAATCTTTCTACTACAACATTACCTATATATAAATTTGACTCTTTAAAACATGGTCGTTAAATCATGGTCGAATTCAATTTTCCTAAATAATTACTATCAGTTTTTTTCCTTGATGATACTTTAATTTAAATTTTATATAAGTAAAAGTTATTATAAATTTGTTTGTTTGTTTATTTGTTTAATTTAATACATTTATTTTAAAACGATATATTTTTTTATATATTTGTCCCCCTCGTTATAAGAATGCTAGCTTCGCCTCTGTTTTTGTGTTTGATTTCTTTTAGTTTATTCTTTCGACATCCTTAGATTGAAATTTTTAAATTTTAATTTGTAGAGTTACTGAAACTTGAAAAATGAAAAGTTTAATATAATCTAGAATTAATATATTTTTTAGTTCTCATAAAATTTCAACCTTTTAATTTTAGTTTTTATAAAATAAAAATATAATTTTTAGTTCTTACACAATTAAACAAAGAATAGTTTTAATTCCAATTGAAACAAAATATGTTTTAGTTGTCCTCTAACTTTAAATTTTTTTAATTTTATTTTTACAACCATGTGTATAATATTATAAAAGGGCCCTCCACAAAAATTTAAAATTTTTAAACTTTGGATAAATTATATGAATTTTTTAAAAACTAAAAAAATCTATGATTAAAATATGGACATAGAAATTGATTTTTGAGCACTTTTTTTGTGGAGTGACTTTTTATATTGTTGTAAAACATGCTTGTAAAAATTAATTCAAAAATATATGTTTACTGAACTGCATACATGATTATTTTATTGGGACCAAAAGTTGTATTTTTATTTTATAGAGACTAAAATTAAAATATTAAAATTTTAAAGAGACTAAAAATATATTTAACTGCATAATAAAAAGGTTCGGATTGTATGAATTTTTCTTAAGTTTATTTGCCTCAGATGATTGATTTAACTTTTTTTACTTTTATTTTTTTATGTTCTTTTTGTTCATCTGTTTTTCTATCTCTCTACTTATCTTTCTTTTCACATGATTTTTTTTTCTGCCTCTTATATTTTCTCATTTCTCTTTCCTATGACATTTTCCTTTTCAATTGTGTTTTTTTATTCTTGCACAAATTTTGATGTTATATTAATTCATTTTTTAAAATTTAAATTATTATTTTCAATCTGGTATCATCTAGTTATTATTGGTATCCTTTCTTAACGTTAAAACTGTTCTTCATATGTTTGATTAAATAAAATTGTTATTATTGTTATTTCAAAACCATAAGAGGAAACCATTTGCAATTCAGTCAAATATGAAGTAGCATTTTAGAATTTCTTTACAAATAGCATAGTTAGAAAGCAAACTTGCATCTATGATTTATGGTGTTAACAGAAATAATAAGATAGGAATAGGATTTAAAGAAACAGTTATTAAGTCTAAATTTACTCCTTCTAATGAGATGTATATTGTCTACTCTAAGAAAGGTCACAATAAAATATTTTGTTCTATGCTAACAACATGGAAAGATAAGAAACCTTTCAGAACTAACAAATCAGGACCCTACCAAATTTGGGTACTCAAAGATAAAATTGTCTATGATGCAGATGTTCTTAGCAACCAAATTGAAACGTCAATCATAGTACCAGAACAATGGATGCTCGCGACATATGATGGTAGAAAGCTCTATGTTCCAAGACCTAACTTTGACCGACGGAGGCTTAGTGACTTTTGGAGGAAAGTAGAAAGCCAGATAATTAGACACCACACAGTTGGTAACAACTCCCTTACTTCTATTTATATTGTTTTGTTAGTTAAGGGACTAAAACATAATCTATTGAGCATAAGTTAATTAAGTGACAAGGGTTATGATATAGTCTTTAATCAAAAGTCGTGTAGGACAATAAGTGAATCTAATGGGTTTGTATTGTTTACTGGCTAAAGACAAGGTAACATTTATAAAATAAATCCTCTTAACTTAGAAAAACAAGATGTTAAATGTTTTATGTTTGTGAACGTTGAACAACTGATTTGGCATAAAAGGTTGGACCATGCCAATTTGAGGTTAATCTCAAAGTAAAACAAATTCCAACTTGTTAAAAGCCTACCAAATCTTAAATTCAAACCAGAAGTTCTTTGTGAGGCTTGTCAAAAAGGAAACAAACAAAAATTATTTTTCTCCTAAAAAAATTGTTTCCACAAATAAACCTTTTAAACTTTTACATATTGATCTTTTTGACCAAATTCAATCTGCCTTCGTAAGTGGTAAAAAATATGACCTCATCAAACTTTTTGAAAACTTCTGTGAAGAGAATTATATTTTACACAATTTCTCCTCTCCTAGAACACCTCAACAAAATAGTGTTGTAGAAAGGAAAAATTGTACTCTTCAAGAAATATCTCGCAACATGATGCATGATATGAATGTTGATAAGCACTTTTGAGAAGAGGTAGTAAATACTACATGTTACATTTAGAACAGAGTATATATCAGACCTATTCTAACAAGGAGACTATGTTCGTAGAGGAGTCAATATATGTTAATTTTGATGACATGTAGCTTGACCTTAAAAAGTTAAAGCTAGCTAAAGTTACTGCAGGTTCTGAAAATCTAGAGGAAACATAAAAACTAAAGGAAGCAGGAAAATAAGAGGAATCCAGAAAATTAGAGGAACTGAACAAAATAGCTGAGGATAAGACTAACATTAGAACAAGTCAAGATCCTCTAGAATTCAAAATTGGATGGAAGTGAAGGTGCAAACACAAGAGAGGGGTTGAATTGTGTTTACCTAAGTTGGATTTTTTTAATTATTTATTCAAGAGTTGTTTCAAGTTTGCTTATTTTCTTAGAATAGAAGCAATAGCAATCAGACTTAAAAAGTGCATAAGTAAAGTGACATAAGCAAATTTATCATAGTTCACCATCAACTTGGTAGCTACTAATGTCTTAAGATAACTCGTCATGGTTGCAAGCAATAGTAGTTTCAATGTTCTGGAAGCGAGTGTTGACAGAAGTGGTCATATTTTCGAATTGAGTTTGAAAGAAGGTTTGGAAAGAATCAAGGTGAGCCATGAACATTTGATTGGAGATATAATCATCATCAGAGGTTGTATCCTCGTCATCTTCATCAGCCTGGGCAGCAACATTTGAGGGTCTAGCAGTGTCTTCCTGAGCAGCATCAGATGGTTGATCATAATCACCTTTATGCACAAAAGAGTCAAGTTGCTCATTCCATACTATCCGCATGCTAGGCAGGACGCCCAGATCCAACATATTTTCTTTTGTGGGTGTATACATGACTTCATCAGAGAAGTCCACCCCAAAGTGTTCCAAAATCCGGGAAACTTCCTTTGCATATGGTAATCCAATTGCCTCTCTGGATCCAAACATGACAGATTTCACAAAGTATGCCCAATTTAGTTGACAACCTTCATACATGAAATTCATAATTTGTAATTCAAACTCCAAAATTTGGGAGTAATTTCCAGCCTTTGGAACCAGAATGTAGCTAAGGAAATAGTGCAAAAGGCGATTATCAACGGTAAGATTTCCCACTCCATACCGTTGCTAGGCATATTTGGACCCAACCTGAGTCCGCTTTTGTTCCATTGTGCGTCTGTCAAACCGACATAGGGCAACATACGCATCATACTTCGAGATATTAGCCCATTCACACAAGTTGTTGGGACAAAACGTTTGACCTTTAAAAGGAATGTTCAGAATTTTGCCTATGGTTTTGGTATTGAACCGAATGATTTTTCCCTTAACTCGAGATACCAGCATTTTTCCATCTTGGATGAGATTGCAATAAAAAACCTAACTAAGTCAGGATAAACAGGACCTTTGTAACCTATAAACTCTTCAACATGTTGTGCTTTGAGCAACTCAGGAAACTTAAAGGCAGAGAAAGAGTTTAAAGTACCATATTTGGAAAGATAAGGCGCTTGTCGGAGTAGAATGTGCGAAAATGATCAATTTGTTCCGGTGTGTGTAGAAGTCGGGATAAATCTATGATGTTGGGATTTCTTGTTCGTTTTCTTGAGGGACCCACTGTTGCATGCTTGGTTCTTGGTCCTCATTTGTGGGCATCCATGGTGAGAAATGAGGTTTTGGTGAAAAATGGGTTTGAGAGAAATGTGAGAAATCTGATGATAAATGCCAAGAAAGAAGTAAGGATTGATGTAGTTTGCAAGGTTGGATGAATGGGTAACTGAGTGAAAGGAGGATGGACGAGATTTTGGGAGATGAGAGGAGAGGCTACAGTTGTGTATTCGAATACCAAATGTAAAATAACCTTAAAAATATGAAACAGCTTTTATATCTGGGCAAACACGCGAAGGTGTATTCGACTACACCTAGTTGTATTCGAATACACATTGTTCTGGGAACGTGTATTTCAACTACACATAAGTTGTATTCGAATACAAGATTTCTGAAAAAGTATGTATTCGAATACAGACATTTGTATTCGACTACATATGCAAATTTTTGCTTAAAAACTAAATTTTTATGGAAATCTCAACATGTAATGCACAAATTCATATATCAAGAAACAATAATCATCAAGGAATTTTATTTTAACAACTTTAAGATGAAATTTTTGAAGAGCTTGTGCATCAAAAATGTGTGTTTGTGTCAATGGATTTACATTTAGGTCATTTTCGCCATCCTTCAACTTATTCTAGTCCATTTAAGGTTTTTAACCAATCTTGTGCATCCAATATGTGTGTTTGTGTCATTGGATTAACATTTAGGTCATTTTCGTCCTGCATAGGCTTATTCTAATCCATTTAGGGTTTTTAACCAATCTTTTGCATCCAATAAGTGTGTTTGTGTCATTGGATTAACAATTAGGTCATTTTTGTCCTCCCTAGGCTTGTTGTAGTCCATTCAGGATTTTTAAACAATCTTGTGCATCCAATAAAGGTGTTTGTGTCATTGGATTAACATTTAAGTCATTTTCGTCATCCTACGACCTATTCTAGTCCAATTTTGGTTTTTAACCAATCTTGTGCATCAAATACGTGTGTTTGTGTCATGCGATTCACATTTAGGTCATTTTTGTCATCCCTAGGCTTATTCTAATCCATTTAGGGTTTTTAAACAATCTTATGAATCCAAAAAGTGTGTTTTTGTCATTGGATTGACATTTAGGATATTCTCATCCTCCCTAGGTTTATTCTAGTCCATTTTGGGTTTTTAAACAATCTTGTGCATCCAAAAAGTGAGTTTGTGTCATTGGATTAACATCTAGGTCATATTCGTCATCCTTCGACTTATTCTAGTCCATTAAGGGTTTTTAACCAATCTTGTGCATCCAATACGTGTTTTTGTGTCATGGGATTCACATTTAGGTCATTTTTATCCTCCCTAAGCTTATTTTCATCCATTTAGGGTTTTTAACCAATCTTATGAATCCAAAAAGTGTGATTTTGTCATTGGGTTCACATTTAGTTCATATTTGTCCTCCCTAGGTTTATTGAATTCCATTTAGGGTTTTTAAACAAACTTTTGCTTCCAATAAGTGTATTTGTGTCATTGGATCAATATTTAGGTCATTTTTGTCTTCCCTAGGGTTATTCTAATTCATTTAGGGTTTTTAACCAATCTTATGAATTCAAAAAGTGTGTGTCTATCATTGGATTAACATTTAGTTCATTTTTATCCTCCCTAGGCTTATTCTAGTCCATTTAACGTTTTTAAAAAAAATTGTGCATCCAAAAAGTAAATTTTTGTCATGGATTAACATTTAGGTCATTTTTTGTCCTCCTTCGACTAATTCTAATCCATTAGGGTTTTTAATCAATCTTATTCATTCAATAAGGTTGTTTATGTCATTGGATTAAGATCTAGGCTATTTTCGTCATCCTTCGACTTAATCTAGTCCATTTAGGGTTTTTAACCAAACTTGTGCATCTGAAAGGTGTGTTTGTGTCATTGGAATAACATTTAGGTAATTTTTGTCCTCCCTGGGCTTTTTCTAATCCATTTAGGGATTTTAACCAATCTTATGAATCAAATAAGTGTGTTTGTGGCGTTGGATTAATATTTAGGCCATTTTTGTCCTCCCTAGGGTTATTCTAATCCATTTAGGATTTTTAACCAATCTTATGAATCCAAAAAGTGTGTGTCACTGGATTAACGTTTAGTTCATTTTTGTCCTCTCTAGGCTTGTTCTAGTCCATTTAGGATTTTTAAACAATCTTGTGCATCCAATAAAGGTGTTTGGGTCATTGGATTAACATTTTCATCATTCTACGTCTTATTCTAGTCCATTTTTGGATTTTAACCAATCTTGTGGATCCAATACGTGTGTTTGTGTCATGTGATTCACCTTTAGGTCATTTGTATCCTACCTAGGCTTATTCTAAAAATTGTGTTTTTGACCAATCTTATGAATCCAAAAATTGTGTTTTTGTCATTGGATTAACATTTAGGTCATTTTCGTCCTCCCAAGGCTTATTGAAGTCCATTTAGGGTTTTTAAACAATCTTGTGCTTCCAATAAGTGTGTTGTGTCATTGGATTAATATTAAGGTCATTTTTGTCCTTGATCATAGCATTTAGGCACATGTTTTTAGCTTTTTAGTTTGGTATTTTAAAAGCTCTTTATAGCTTAGATTAATATTTTTAGCTTGTTTCTAAAATTTGGGTTGAATTCGAATTATAATTTTATTATTTGTATTTTAATTTTATTATTTATATTTTGACACTTTCTCGCTCTATAGGTCATAAGTTGAGCCCTGGATATCGGATTAGCACATATGAGCAGGCGTTGGAAATATAAAAATCTGAGCTACAAATTTCGTGTTGGAAGGAAAGACCAATTCCAAACTTTGCTGGGCTGAAATTGCAAATTTCGTAATCTGGATATTTGTAATAATTTTAATTAGCGGGCCACTTGTTTTAAACCCTAAAGTCCAATAACGAGTACTATATATTGGCAGCTTTGTTTCTTTTCTAAGACGAAAAAATTAGGATTCAAATTGCTACAAGAAATAAATAGTTTTATTTTAATTTCATGGAAGGCTAATTTTATAAGATTAATCCACAAGTTCAGAGTTTTATCAACACCTTGAGATTCAGGTTACACTGTCAATTTCTATTCATGATTCTATTCTAGTTTATTTGATTATATTGATATTTTGATGGCTTAAATTTAATTTCAATAGGATTGATTAAATTTATTTGACATAATTTGGTTTCGGTTTCTAATTTAATTGAATTATAATTTTGCGACGCTTGATCGTTAATTATAATATTTTGATGATTGTGATGCTTAATTCAATCAAAGAAACCAAATTCACATAGGATTGATTATACTTGTTTGATCAATTCTATAGTCAAATACGAGTAGAATCACAAATTAGAAATTAAACTCATTGATAGAGTCTGTGATAGGTTTGAAATTCGAATAAGTGGATTAATTGTTTTGCTCATCCGTTAAAACAAAAATATAAAAAACTCCCTTTTTAGTTTCCATTTTCAATTCGGTTATTATTACTATATCAGAAGTCCTTGCGAAACAATTCGAGTTATTACCTCTATTTACATTTTATCAATTGTATTTGACCTGTGTGCGATAGCGGATCAAATTGGCGCCATTGTCGGGGACTATCTGATAATAATATTAACTCTGTTTTTTATGTGACTGTCTCGAATTGCTCCGAAATTTCGCAAGAAAATCAGAAAAACATCAAGGAACAGGACTCTGTATAAGTTCCTTATACGGAAACAACGGTCAAAAACCCAAATTCCTTCGTTTAGACCTTTTTTGCAATTTTTTTAATTTTCATATTCTTCAAAAATTCCAAAAAAAAAATTGTGTTGCCTTTATTTGATTTTTAGACATTTTTGTGGTATTTTTAGATTTTTTGGATTTTATTTGATAGGGTTTATATTTTTCACTTCAATTTTAGCATTTGGGACATTATTGGAATTTTCAGAATTGTTATTTTGTATTGCATTGTTATGATGATGCATGACTAGGGCTAGTTCTATGAATTTTCATTCTCTTGAACCTGAAAAAGATAGGATATTTCATTTACGTCGTAGACTTTGAGCTGCTAGTGTTAACGAGTTAGAGTTAGATACTAAAATTGACAACTTGTTGCAAAATACGGCTGATGCGAATAATAGAACCTTAAGACAACTTGCTGCACGTAATGTCAATTATAATGCATTATGTATCACATATCCTGAAGTTATTGTACCATTTGAACTTAAATCTGGTTTAATACACTTGCTTCCATGGTTTAATGGTCTTGCAAGTGAGGATCCCCACAAACACTTGAAGGAATTTCATGTTGTGTGTTCTACCATGAAGCCTCAATGAGTCACAGAAGACCACATTAAGCTGAGAGCCTTCCCATTTTCACTCCAAGATGATGCCAAGGACTGGTTATACTACCTTCAACCAGGTTCTGTTACAAGTTGGAATGATCTCAAGATATTGTTTCTAGAAAAATTCTTCCCTACCTCAAGAGCTGCTTCAATCAGAAAAGAAATGTGCGGCATTAGGCAGATTGACATGGAATCATTACTTGAGTATTGGGAAAGATTCAAGAAATTAGTGTCAAGCTGTCCTCATCACCAGATTTCTTAACAATTGCTCATCCAATATTTTTATGAAGGCTTGCTACCTATGGATAGAAGCATTTTGGATGCTGCTAGTGGGGGAGCACTTGTCGATAAGACCCTAGAAGTGGCAAAGGCTTTGATTGAGAGCATGTCCATTAATTCTCAGCAGTTTACAACTAGAAGCAATTCAACAGTGTTGACAAAAGGTGTGAATGAAATTCAAGCTTCTTCCCACAAGAATTTAGAAGGAAAACTTGATGAGCTTACATCTTTAGTAAAAAATTCGCAATAGGTAAAACCCAAGCTATGGTCTGTGGTATTTGCACTTCTCAAGAGCATCATTTAGATTCATGTCCTACATTGCAAGAAGATCCAATTGCTGATGCTCCTCAAGCATATTCAACAAATATATACAATCCTCAAGCCAACTATGATCTATCATCTAACAGGCACAATCCTGGTTAGAGAAACCATCCCAACTAGAGATGGGGGAATTCATCTGCACAACAACAACCTAGGCAGCAACAACAAAATATTCTGCACAACAAAACGATGCACCTTCATTAGAGGACCTCGTTAAACAGATGGTTGTCCAGAATCTCCAATTTCAACAAAGAACAGATTCCACCATTCAAAATTTGGAAACAAAGATTGGCCAGCTAGCCACTTCAATCAATCAATTAAATGCTCAGGGGTCAAACCAAATCTTGCACAGTCAGTAGTAAATCCAAATGCTCCCAATGTTAGTGCAATTACATTGCGGTCTGGGAAAGCTGTTGAAATACCAAAGGTACTTGAAACTGTAGTTAAAAATAACAAGGTTGTTGAGAATACTTTGATATATGAAACTGTTGATGTTGAGCAAAATGTACCACTTCCTTTTCCACAAAGGGCAGTGAAGACTGAGAAAATGGACGAGGTAGACAGGGACAACGAGATCCTGGATACATTTAGGAAGGTGGAAGTGAACATTCCCCTTCTGGAAGCAATTAAACAGATTCCAAGATATGGAAAATTTCTAAAAGATTTGTGCACACACAAGAGAAGGTTAAAAGGTAATGAAAGAGTAAACATGGGGCGAAATGTTTCAACCCTCATTCAGCCCATGCCTTAGAAATGCAAAGATCCAGGAACTTTCTCCATTCCATGTACCATACGCAATAGTCAATTTGAAAATGCTATCTTAGATTTAGGAGCTTCCATTAATGTTATGCCTACATCTATTTTTAACTCTCTTTCCCTTAGACCTTTACAAAGTACAAATGTTACCATTCAATTGGCGAATAGAAGCAATACTCATCTTGCTGGACTTGTGGAGGATGTCCTTGTTCGAATTAATGAATTGATATTTCCTGCAGATTTTTACATTCTGGACATGGAGGGAGAGAATAAGTCCAACAGGGCGCCTATCATCTTAGGCAGACCATTCTTGAAAACTGCTAGAACAAAAATTGATGTGCATGCTGGAACTCTATCAATGGAATTTGGTGAGAGCATTGTTAAATTTAACATCTTTGATGCTATGAAACACTCCATGGAAGAGCATTCTATGTTTCAAATTGAATTGCTTGCTGATTTGGTTGATGACACTTACCCTAACATGTTTGCTACTGATTTTCCTTCATTTTCTGGTTTTGATGATACTTATACTTGTGAATTCTGTACAGATACCCAATTGTGCTCTGTGTGTGCTGAGATCGAAGCTGCCTTGCAGGTTGATCATTGTGCTGATATTGATATTTCTACTAACACAATTGATTTTGCAGACTTAGCTTTGGCCACTAGTGTTGTACCTTCCATTGAACAACCACCGACTATAGAGCTTAAACCACTTCCTGAAAATTTGAAATATGCATATTTAGAAGGAAGTGGCAAGTTACCTGTGATTATTTCAGCCAAACTTGACGATGAACAAGAAGATGAGATGTTGCAGATTTTGAGAAAACACATGAAGGCAATCGCATAGACATTGGCTGATATTCCTGGTATTAGCCCATCCATGTGTATGCATAGGACACTACTGGAGGACGGGGTAAAATCAGTTAGGCAGCCCCAAAGGCGACTTAACCCATTAATTTTGGATGTTGTAAAAAAAGAAGAGACCAAGCTCTTGCAAGCAGACATTATATACCCCTTCTCTGATAGTCAATGGGTGAGCCCGGTGCAGAACAGCTAGAGGATCCATATTGCACAGAGGACCAAGAAAAGACTACATTCACTTGTCCTTTTGGCACATTTTCCTACAAGAGGATACCCTTTGGCCTATGCAATGCTCCTGACACTTTCCAACGCTGCATGATTAGTATTTTCTCTGACTTGATAGAAAATTGTATTGAAGTTTTCATGGATGACTTTACTGTGTATGGTTCCTCATTTGATGCATGCTTGAACAATTTAGATAGAGTTTTTCATAGATGTATTGAAACTAACCTTGTGTTGAATTTTGAAAAATGTCATTTTATGGTTGAACAAGGCATAGTTTTGGAACATGTGATCTCAAAAAATGGGATAGAAGTGGATCCTGCCAAGATTGATGTGATTTCAAATTTGCCTTACCCATCTTGCATCCGCGAGATTCATTTTTTTCTTGGCCATGCAGGTTTTTACAGACGCTTTATCAAGGATTTCAGCAAGATAGTTCTTCTGCTATCAAATTTGTTGCAAAAAGATGCCAGTTTCAACTTCGATGACAAATGCAAGAAGGCATCTCCAGTAATTGGGTTCCAGATCACCTTGACCAACGAAACATCCTTGGTCCTCAACCGCTTAATCTTCCTGTCATCAATTCTCACGGGTGGTACTTCGAACGAAAGGTTATCCTTTAGCTGGATTGTGTCTGGTTCGATCACGTGAGATGGATCTGCGAGATATTTCCTCAACTGTGACACATGAAACACGTCATGAATATTGGACAGTATCGGAGGTAATGCAATCCGATAAGCAACCGGCCCAATTCGTGCAGAAATCTGATATGGTCCAATGAATTTCGGAGTCAACTTCTTCGATTTCAAGGCTCTACCTACTCCAGTAGTAGGTGTGGTTCTCAGAAATACATGGTCACCCTGTTCGAATTCCAAAAGTCTGCGACGCTTGTCAGCGTAACTCTTCTGACGATCTTGTGAAGTCTTCATTTTCTCCTTGATCTTCCTTACTTTAGTTGTGGTCTGTTGCACCATCTCTGGTCCGACAATCATATTCTCACCGTCTTTATACCAACACAAGGGCGTTTGACACTTGCGTCCATATAAAGCTTCATATGGTGCCATTCCAATACTTGCGTGGAAACTATTGTTGTAAGTGAACTCAATCAACGGAAGTACATCATCCCAGCTTCCCCTATCATCTAATACACATGCTCTCAACAGATCTTCCAAGGACTGATTCGTCCTTTCAGTCTGTCCGTCCGTTTGTGGATGGTAAGCTGAACTCAATCGTAGTTTCGTTCCCAATGCTTCATGCAATGCTCCCCAAAAATGTGATGTGAACTTCGGATCACGGTCTGATACAATGCTCGATGGTACCCCGTGTAACCTCACAATTTCAGCAATGTAGATCTCCGTTAGCTGATCTACCTTATAGGTGGTCCTTACCGGCAAAAAGTGAGCAGATTTAGTTAGTCGATCCACTATCACCCATATGGAATCATTCTTTCTCCTTGTCTTGGGTAATCCGGTTATAAAATCCATGGAAATGCTGTCCCACTTCCATTCAGGTATATCTAAAGGTTGCAACATTCCAGCAGGTCGCTGATGTTCCACCTTCGCTTTCTGACAAGTTAGACAAGTGGATACATATTCCGCCACATGTTTCTTCATTCCTGGCCACCAATAATTCTGCCTCAGATCCTGATACATCTTTGTTGCTCCAGGATGAATACTCAGCTTACTCTTATGCGCCTCTTCTAAAATCGTTTTCCGCATATCTGTAATTTCTGGTACACAAATCCTACCATTACACCGCAAAACATTATCTGCCCCAATCTTGAACTCAGTCGTCTTCCCTTGTACTATTAGATTCCTCTTCTCTTGAATTAAGACGTCATCCTGAGAATTCGCAATATCTTCAAGTAGTCCACTCGAGATCTTAATCATTCCGAATTTCAAAATTCCCGGTGCAAAACTCTACGTTCAAGTGCAAGTCTCTAAAAGCTTCCCACAACTCTTGTTGTCTAGCCATAATCAGTGAAGACACCGATACACTTCTTCTGCTCAACGCATCAGCCACTACATTGGCCTTCCCAGGGTGGTACTGCAGTGTGAAATCAAAATCCTTGAGAGTCTCCATCCATCGTCTCTGGCGCATGTTAAATTCCTTCTGATCAAACAAATATTTCAAGCTTTTATGGTCGCTGAACACGGTGAACGTGCACCCATATAAATAATGCCTCCAGATCTTTAATGCAAAAACAACCGCGGCAAGCTCCAAATCATGAGTAGGATAGTTCCTTTCATGAATCTTCAATTGTCTCGAGGCATAAGCCACAGCTTTCTTGTGTTGCATCAGAACACATCCTAACCCTTGGTGAGATGCATCACAATAAACTTCATAGGGTTCTTCTGATTGCGGTAATACCAAAACAGGTGAGGTCGTCAATTTTCTCTTTAGTAACTGGAAGTTTTCTTCACACTTCTCCGTCCATGCGAACGGTTGATCCTTTCTGGTAAGTTGTGTCAGTGGAGCCACAATCTTAGCAAAACCTTCGATAAACCTTCTGTAGTACCCTGCCAGTCCTACAAAACTCCGTATGTCAGTGACAGTCTGAGGCTGTTTCCAAGCAAGAACCGCCTCAATCTTCGCCGGATCTACAGCGATTCCTTCCTTGGTTATCACATGTCCCAAGAAATTCACTTTCTCTAGCCAAAATTCACACTTCGACAGATTGGCATACAATCGCTTCTCGCGTAAAATCTCAAGAACTTGTCGTAAATGTTCTCCATGTTCTTCTTCAGTCCTTGAATAAATCAATATATCATCAATGAATACCACCACGAATTTATCAAGGAATGAATTAAAGATTCTGTTCAATTAGTCCATGAAAATTGCCGGTGCATTGGTAACTCCAAACGGCATAACCAGGTATTCATAATGTCCGTAGCGGGTTCTGAAAGCTGTTTTCTGAATGTCTCCTTCCCTTACTCGAATCTGATGGTAACCCGACTTCAAGTCAATCTTCGAAAATATCGCGACCCCTCTCAATTGATCCATCAAATCATCGATTCGTGGCAAAGGATAACGATTCTTAATAGTTGCCTTGTTAAGCTGTCTATAATCCACACATAGGCGCGAGCTTCCGTCCTTCTTTTTAACCAGCAAAACTGGAGCTCCCCATGGTGATACACTTGGTCTGATGAATTTCTTCTCCAACAAGTCTTCAATTTGGCCTTTGAGTTCATTTAATTCCAATGGCGAGATTCGATAAGGTTCCATTGAAATAGGTCCCGTTCCTGGGTGCAAATCAATGAAGAATTCCACTTCTCTTACCGGTGGCAATCCTGGAATTTCCGTTGGAAATACATCCCGATACTCGTTGACAAGTATCACATCTTCTATAACCACACTTATCTTTGCCTCCACATTTGCCAGAGACAAAACTCATGAGTCCCTTCGCTTAGCGGCACTCGGAGTTTGTTAGCAGCTAAATACTTAACAACTCCTGGTTCGGGGAAAAGAACCAATTTACGAGCACAATCCAAGATCACATAATGATAAGACATCCAATCCATACCGAGGATGACCTCGAGTGATTGTAGCGGTAAACAAATTAAATTAACCAATAAATCCCTATTCTGTATAGTCATTCGACAATGTAAACATGCTGAATTTACAGTTAAGGTCTTAGCAGGTGTGGAAACAACCAAATCAAAAGGTAAAGCAAACACAGATAACTTCAAGCGGTTCACACAATCCATAGCGATGAAGGAATGGGTTGCCCCCGAATCAAAGAGTGCAGTTAGGGCGTTACCTGCAATCTCACAGTCACGCTGAATCAGACTACCAGATTGATTCCCCTCTTCAGCATTCACACAAAAAATGCGTCCTCTAGCAGTAGGACGGGTAGCCCTAGCTACATTCACCACTGGTTCCACCTTTGGAGCCGTGCAATCCCTTTCCATGTGCCCCGACTTCCGACAATTGTGACAGATGGGGATGTTAGTGGTACAAGCACTAGCATAGTGTCCTTCTCCCCCACATCGGAAACATCGAAGCACTTGCCCCAATTGCCTCCCGAAATTCTGGTTCCCCGGGCGACTCTGCCCACCGTTGTTATTCTGGGGTCGATTATAAGGTTTAGCAACTTGCTTCCCCTTGTTCTGATAATTCGCCCGACTAGGGCCTCCCGAATTAAAATTCCCTCCTCGGCTAGCCCTTTTGTTCTTCATATCTTCCACTTCTCTACATTTCTCTACCAGTGCTTGGAAACGTTGAATTCCCAAGGGTAAGACGGAGTCTTGAATCTCATACTTTAGTCCGTCTTGGAAACGATGGCACATGAATGGTTCATCAATTTCCTCACGGAAGAACCTGAAGTGCCTCGATAGTGATTCAAATTTAGCAGCATACTCGCCCACAGTCATGCTCCCCTGGTGAAGTTTCAGAAAGTCGTCACCCAATTTAGTCCTGGTACTCATCGGGAAGTATTTGTCCAAAAACTTCCTTTTAAACGATTCCCAGTTCACCTCCTCATGGGCTGCTCCCATCAATAACCTTGCACTCCTCCACCAGTACTCAGCATCCCCAACAGCATATAAGTGGCATAGCTGACCTTCACTCCCGCGCTGACACTTTATCATATCAAAGATCTTCTCCACTTCTTGGATCCATTGATCCGCCTTCTCTGAACTCTCATCCCCCTTGAACTTAGGAGGATTGTAACGACGGAAGTCTTCTAACCCTCTTGACTCTGCAACACGGATCTCTCTTCCCCTCTTTTCAAGATCCCGTTGAGTCTTGGCAGCAGTCTGTGCAGCAACAGAAGCAGCCATGTTATTCATAGCCTCCGCCATGTGATCATTCCTATTAGCGTTGTCTCTCGGAGCGTCATTCCTTCTTGGCGGCATGGTTTCCTATAAAACCATCATCAAGTAGAGTCTTAACACTACTTCGAATAATTCCCAACTAACGTCCGACTATAACAACACATAATTATATTGGACTTGACAACTCAAGTCACCTAAACCGACACATGATCAGATAACAACTCCTAACCTATAGGTCGACCTACAATCTATAACCAAGGTTCCACAGCTCCCAAAGAAAACCAAACCTAAGCTCTGATACCACAATGTAACACCCCGTTTTTCAAAGCGAGGGTATATTTTTTTTTTTCAAAAGTAATTAAAATAAAACAGAGAATTAAATCAGGAAATGCCTTTGGATAAATAATTGAGTCATTATAATTTACAAGCAGCGGAAAGTTTCTCCAATTATAAATCCAAAACATTTACACAACGTCAAATGGTACATGGAACCCATTCGAATAAGAAGTCAAACTGACAATATTAGTATAAATACAGTTTTCCAAACTAAAGATACACCAATCCAAAAAGAAGGACACCTAGTTCCTACACATCATCCTAATCTGATCATCCTATCAAAAAGCTATACACCCTGAGTATCTCCACGCGCCCCGTGAGATCCTCCTAATGTAACTGCAATCACGCGTTCCCATCTCCATTCCCGTCCGTAGGGTACGAACCGATAGGACCGTCCTAACTCTCATCTGAGGGCAAAGCCCAGATTTCCACAATAATTGTAAAGGGTCACCAACCGAAATTAACAGATAACACATAACATTTAAGTTTTAAATGCACAAAATAACCTTTCAACTAAGCATGCACCTTAAAAGGATTTTCCATATGCTAAAAGTTCATATAATGCTTGCCAATTAACAATGAACTCAAAATGAAGTTCTCAAACCATCAAGTAATACATAAATGACCAAGGCATTGATAAATCAATTGAGCAATCAATTATCTAACTCAAAATAAGGACTTTTGCTGAGCCAATCGATTGCCAAATCGATTTGGTCAGTTTTGCTGAGTTTTTGCATGACCAAATCGATTTCTAAGTCGATTTTGTCAGTTCTGATGAGTCCCTGTGTTGCCAAATCGATTTCGGCAGTTTTGCTGAGTTCCTGCCTCTCTGCCAATCGATTTCCAAATCGATTTCTTAAAAGATTTTGAAAGATATATTTATACAATCGATTGGCAAATCGATTAGGTTAAAATGGTGAGCTTCCTGCAACTCATACAATCGATTGGGAAATCGATTTCCCTGATCGTTTTTCCAAAAATTCATGCATTTACTCAAGTCATTCCTAATCAAGTTCACAACCTAACACTTAGCAATTCCTACGCGATTACCATGGCAATTGGGATCTCGATAACCATCATACTTACACACAACAATCAACACATAACACTTAGCATTTTCAACGCAATTACCACAACGACTCAAATTCAAATCACTTAATCATAAAACTCAAATCAACCACGACTCGCGTGCCAAGCACCCTAATGCAATGCGTATATGCCAAAATGCATGGACTCGGAATTCCAAACCAAAACCCTCCTCGAAGGGCCGTAAATCATAATTGTACCGCCTATCGCAGGCCAAAGTACCAATTACCGAGGTGCCACCTATCACGGGTCAGCACGATTTACTAAAATGCGTAAATCATAAACGTACCACCTATCACGGGTCAGTACAGTTTACCGAGGTGTCACCTATCACGGGTCAACACGATTTACTAAAAGAAAAAGCGGGAATCGTAAACGTACCGTCTATCACAGACCAGTACTGTTTACCTAGGTGCCACCTATCACGGGTCAGCACAATTCATCAAAAACGTAAATCGTAAACGTACCACCTATCACGGGTCAGTACAGTTTACCAAGGGTCACCTATCACGGGTCAACACGATTTACCAAAAAGTAAATCGTAAACGTACCACCTATCACGGGTCAGTACAGTTTACCAAGGTGTCACCTATCACGGGTCGACACAATTTACCAAATGAAATGCATGAGCATACGCAGACCACATTCACAACAATCGTTAAGCAAATGCAGATATTAAAAGATTCCCCATTTTTAATACCCATTTAACTTAAACGACTTTCAAACAACATTAAATAAATAAGTCATTAAGAGATTCCCCGTTCTTAATACCGATTTATCTTAATGATTTTCAAAACAAAACGTTAAGCAAACAATCATATTAAGATATTCCCATTCTTAATATACTTTTTGACTTAAACGATTTTCTCACAAAACATTCAGTAACCGAGACATTAAGAGATTCCCCATTCTTAATACTCATTTACCGAAACGATTTTCAAAACGATAGTTAAGTAACCGAGACATTAAGAGATTCCCCATTCTCAACGCCCAGTTAACTTAAACATTTTTCCTCAAATGCACATTAAGTAAACCGAGGTATTAAAAGATTCCCCATTTTTAATACTCGTTTAACTCTAATGGTTTTCAAATTCCACGGAAACAAACTCAAACATACTCTCACATTCAAACCATAATTCACAACAACCACACCAATTAACAAACATCAAGTATGAACACGCCAAATACAACGAACACAAATCAACGCAACATAACACCCAGATACATCAAATTTCATTTACTCATAATCATACACAATGACCTCAAGTTCATTTACCAGGAAACATTCATCAATATACACAAAACCTAACTCTAAGGTTTCACCCATAACGCATTAGTTTCGTTTTTCCCCAAATCGACACATTAAACCCTAACAATTTCCTTCCCACACAACCACAGATAAGTCCCTAATGCAAACTAGAAGTTTGGAAGGAGCCCTTACCTCAACGTTAGCTTTAACGTGCGTTCCCGGTACCGCGAGAAATTCCGGTGAAATCTCCGCTCGCAACGCCGCTTCCAAATTAGTTCACTAGCACCGTAGCATGGTGGTGAGCAACTTTCCCTTCTATCTCTTCGAGAAATGAGGTTTGGATCTAGAAGGAACGGAGGGGTTTGTGTTTGGATCTCAAATACCGTTTTTCCTCGTTTTCGAATCAAAGAGAAGAGTGGAGTTGTGAAATCCTTGTTCTAACTCTCACCCAACCTTGGGTCACTAGTTTTGAAGAAAAGGAAGCAACGAAAATGAAAAATGGGAGGAGGAGGAAAATGGCTCGCGGCTGATCTGAGGAAGGAGATGGAAAATTTTAGATTTTCCTTCCTTTCTTTTTCTTTCCTTTGTTTTTCCTTTCTTCCTTTTTCCTTCTTTCCCTTTTATACTATTTTCTTTTCCTTTTCCTTCCTTCTAGTTTTCCTTTCTTTTTCCCTCCAAGCAAACATATATATATAATAAATATAACTTAACAAATATCTCAAAATATCTAGATATTTGTTAAATTACCGTTTCGCCCGAAACGCATAAAATTAACCGTAAGTATTCACCGCAGTTAATTTCAATTTATTTATCGACGAGAAATTGTAATTGGCATCGAAATATCTTTTAGATTATAAAACTCCAAAATATTATTAACTTTGGCTTAAAAGCCTCCGAGCCAAAATCCAAAATACATCAAAAATACATAAATGGTACTTTAAATTATGGGTCTTACATTTTTGCACTTGACAAGTTTAGATCATATTTGTTAGGTTCGAAGGTAGTTGTTTTTACTGACCATGCAGCTTTGAAGTTCTTGTTGAAGAAACCAGAAGCAAAACCGAGATTCATCCAGTGGATGTCGTTACTCCAAGAATTTGATTTAGAGATTAAAGATAAGAGTGGAGCTAGAAATTTGGTGGCAGATCATTTATGCAGAATAGAAATGGATGAGGACCCCATCCCCATTCAAGATGACTTCGCTAATGAGCAATTGCAACAGTTGCGTGAGGTAACTCCTTGGTTTGCTCATTTAGTTAATTATCTAGTTGTTGGAGTCTTTCTTGCAGATGCATCCCGAACACAAATACACAAACTTAAAAGTGAATCCAAAATACTATGTGTGGGATGATCCATATCAGTGGAAATTATGTAGTGACCAGGTGATTAGGTGATGTGTTTCCCACCATGAGGCTCAATCCATTCTTCATTTTTGTCACGCCTCTAGAACTGGAGTACATTTTGGTCCTCAACGAAAAGCAAGAAAAGTCTTAGACTCGGGTTTCTTTTGGCCCACTTTGTTTAAAGATGCTTTTGAGACTTACAAAACTTGTGAACAGTGCCAAATAGTAGGAACAACAATCACTCGTAGGAGTGAGATGCCTCAACAACCTATGCTTTTCTGTGAAGTATTTGATGTGTGGGGCATTGACTTTTTGGGCCCTTTTCCTGTATCTTTTGGTTATGTCTATATTTTACTAGCTGTTGATTATGTTTCGAAGTGGGTGGAAGCAATACCCACTAGGACTAATGATTCTAAAGTTGTAGCAGGTTTTATCAGATCAAATATTTTTTGCAGGTTTGGAATACCCCGAGCCATCATAAGTGATCAAGGCACTCATTTTTGCAACCGCACCAAGGACGCTTTGCTTCAGATGTATGGGGTTGTGCATAAAGTTTCTACACCTTATCATCCCCAGACTAATGGGCAAGCTGAAGTCTCAAATAGGAAAATCAAACAGATCTTAGAAAAGATGGTGCAACCAAACAGGAAAGATTGGAGCCACCGACTTGAAGAAGCTCTTTGGGCTCATAGAACAGCCTACAAAACACCAATAGGAATGTCCCCTTATCGACTTGTGTTTGGTAAGGCATGCCACCTCCCAGTAGAAAATAGAGCACCGTTCTATATTAGGCGGTCAAGAGTTGTAACCTTGAGATGGAGAAAGCATGTTTGGAGAGAAAGCTTCAATTGCAACAACTTGAAGAGCTTAGACTTGAAGCTTATGAGAACTCTCGTATCTATAAGAGAAAACTAAGCACTTTCATGATAAGATGATTTCTAGAAAAGAATTTTCCATTGGCCAAATAATTTTATTGTTCAACTCCTGTTTGAAAATTATGGTTGGGAAACTTCGATCGAAGTGAATTGGCCCTTTTGTTGTTACTAACATTTTCCTCATGGTGCAGTGGAAATAAAAGTGAAAACACCGAAAAAATGTTCAAAGTAAATGGACAACGGCTCAAGCTATTCCATGAGAGCTTTGTGCTTGAATATTCTACCATAGAAGAACTCTCATTGGAAAAACCCACCTACACTGAAGTTTAAACATGGAGCTACCTTTCCTTACTCTTATTTTATACTTGTTACTTTCATTGAGGACAATGTGTAATTTAAGTGTGGGGATATTATTTAGGATTCTATTTTTTATGATTTTAATTATTATAATTTCAAAAATCAAGAAAATAATAAAAAAAATAAAAAATATCAAAATAAAAAAAAAAAAAAAAAAAAAATAAAAATGGACATTGCATGCTTTTCATCAGATTTTATGGTTGTAAATGTTGAGAGTTTGTTTGAATTGGCATGATTAGATAGTATTTTTGCATTCTTGGTAAAATAAATTGTATTAAAATGTTAAATTATGTATCATTTGTGATAAGTCATTAACCTTTGTGAGATTTTTGAGTCTTATTATGAATTGAATACATTTTCCATCTTTTTTTTTTCTTGTGTGTTATCACACTCATGATTGCTAGTTACGTCATAACTTGACTTGACTCTTGTCCGCATGCATATATTGAAATGATCTAGACATTTGTTTCTAATTAAGCTACCAGCCAAATAAGTCTACCCTACAATTATCCAGTTGTTTAAGCCCATTTGAGCCTAATTACCTTTTTTTTGTTATATAGCTCATTACAAGCCTAAAAGTGAAAAACAATGAACTGGCTCAATCTTTCCTTACATAAGTGTAGGGGTGCTCAACTTGTTTGTTTAAATTTGAGAGTGATGAAAAAAAAATGAAAGAATATATATATATATATAATATATATATATATATATATATATATATATATATATATATATATGAGAGAAAAATGGTTGTGTTATGAACAAAGAGAATATGAAAATAAAAGTTAATGATGTTTTGTTGAGTTACTTAATGTTATTTTTCTCTCTTCATCATTAGAAATATCTCACCCTTACCTTGGCCACGTTACAACCTAAATAAAAACCTTTTAATCATTATCTGCATGTGTTTCAAAATATAGATTATAGAGGCTTGTCAAGCCTATGGTAGTGCTAGCTTTCATGATGTGTTTTGATTGTAAATAGTAGCCTAAATACTATGAGAGAATTTTATATCCTGGGAGGACTCTATCACTTATAATACATTTTTTAGTTAACTTGTCCTCTTGTTTGCCTTGGTTGTGATAAAAAAAACTATTCATAATTGCCTTAAGCTAGAAATATTTCTCTCTCTCACCACTTTGCATTCATAAGAATATTTGGAATCACATGCATTGATCATAGCATTTGGGCACATGTTTTTAACTTTTTAGTTTGGTATTTTAAAAGCTCTTTATAGCTTACGTTAATATTTTTAGCTTGTTTCTAAACTTTGGGTCGAATTTGAATTATACTTTTACTATTTGCATTTTAAATTTTATTATTTATATTTTGACTCTTTCTCGCTCTGTAGTTCATAACTTGAGCTCTGGATATGGGATTGGCACATATGAGCAGGCGTTGGAAAGATAAATATCCGAGCTACAAATTTTGTTTTGGGAAGGAAAGACCAATTTCGAACTTTATTGGGCCGAAATTGCAAATTTCGTAATCTGGATATTTTTAATAATTTTAATTAGCGGGCCACTTGTTTTTAAACCCTAAACCCTAAAGTCCAATAACAAGTACTATATATTGGCAGTTTTGTTTCTTTTCTAAGACGAAAAAATTAGGATTCAAATTGCTACAAGAAATAAACAGTTTTATTTTAATTTCATGGAAGGCTAATTTTATAAGATTAATCCACAAGTTCAAAGTTTCATCAACACCTTGAGATTCAGGTTACACTGTCAATTTCTATTCATGATTCTATTCTTGTTTATCTGATTATATTGATATTTTGATTGCTTAAATTGAATTTCAATTAAATTTATTTGATATAATTTGGTTTCGGTTTCTAATTTAATTGAATTATAATTTTGCGACGCTTGATCGTTAATTATAATATTTTGATGATTGTGATGCTTAATTCAATCAAAGAAACCAAATTCACATAGGATCGATTACGCTTGTTTGATCAATTCCATAGTCAAATAAGAATAGAATCACAAGTTAGAAATTAAACTCATTGATAGAATCTGTGATAGGTTTGAAAGTCTAATAAGTGGATTAATTGTTTTGTTGATCCGTTAAAAACAAAAATCTAAAAAACCCCCTTTTTTAATTTCCATTTTCAATTCGAATATTATTACTATATCAGAAGTTCTTGCAAAACGATTCGAGTTATTACCTCTATTTATAATTTATCAATTGTATTTGACCCGTGTGCGACAGCGGATCAGTCCTCCCTAGCCTTATTCGAATCCATTTAGGGTTTTTAACCAATCTTATGAATCCAAAAAGTGTGTGTGTCATTGGATTAACATTTAGTTCATTTTCGTCCTCCCTAGGCTTATTCAAGTCCATTTTGGATTTTTAAACAATCATGTGCGTCCATTAAATGCGTTTATGTCATTGGATTAACATTTAATTCATTTTTATCAACCCTTGGATTATTCTAATCCATTTAGGGTTTTTAACAAATCTTACGCATCAAATAACTGTGGTTGTGTCATTTGATTAACATTTAGGTCATTTTTGTCCTCCCTTGGCTTGTTCTAGCCCATTTAGGGGTTTTGAACAAACTTGTGCATCCAATAAAGGTGTTTGTGTCATTGGATTAGCATATAGGTTATTTTCGTCATCCTTCGAATTATTTTAGTCTATTTTGGGTTTTTAACCATTCTTGTGCATCCAATACTGGTGTTTCTGCCATGGGATTCACATTTAGGCCATTTTGTCCTCCTTAAGCTTATTGTAATCCATTTAGGGTTTTTTAATAAATCTTATGAATCCAAAAAGTGTGTGTTTTTCTCATTGGATTCACATTTAGGTCATATTTGTCCTCCATAGGTTTATTGAATTCTATTTAGGATTTTTAAAACAAATTTGTGCTTCCAAATAGTGTGTTTGTGTCAGTGGATTAATATTTAGGTCATTTTTGTCTTCCCTAGGGTTATTCTAATCCATTTAGGCTTTTTAACCAATCTTATGAATCCAAAAAGTGTGTGTGTGTCATTGGATCAACATAAAGTTCATTTTTGTCTCCCTAGGCTTATTCTAGTCCATTTAGGGTTTTTAAACAATATTGTGCTCCAAAAAGTAAATTTTTGTCATTGGAATAACATTTAGGTCACTTGTTTGTCCTTCTTCAACTAATTCTAACATATTTAGGGTTTTTAACCAATCTTGTGCATTCAATAAGTTTGTTTATGTCTTTGGATTAACATTTAGGTCATTTTCGTCATCCTTAGACTTAATCTAGTCCATTTAGGGTTTTTAACCAACCTTGTGGATCCGAAAGGTGCGTTTGTGTCATTGAAATAACATTTAGGTCATTTTCATCATGCCTAGGCTTATTCTAATCCATTCAGGGTTTTTAACCAATCTTTTGCATCCAATATGTTTGTTTGTGTCATTGGATTAACATTTAGGTCATTTTATGTCCTCTCTAGGCTTATTCAAATCCATTTAGGGTTTTTAAACAATCATATGAATCTATTAAGTGCGTTTGTGTCATTGGATTAACATTTAGGTAATTTTCATCCTCCCTAGACTTATTCTAATCCATTCTGGGTTTTAAATTAAACTTATGCATCAAATAAGTGTGTTTGTGTCATTCGACTAACATTTAGGTCATTTTTGTCCTCCCTAGGCTTGTTCTAGTCCATTTAGGGGTTTTAATCAATCTCGTGCATCCAATAAAGGTGTTTGTGTCATTGGATTACCATTTAGGTCATTTATTTCATTCTTCAACTTATTCTAGTCCATTTTTGGTTTTTAACCAATCTTGTGCATCCAATACGTGTGTTTATGTCATTGGATTCTCGTTTAGGTCATTTTCGTCCTCCCTAGGCTTATTCTAATCCATTTAGAGTTTTTAACCAATGTTATGAATCCAAAAAGTGTGGTTTTGTCATTGGATTAACATTTATGTCAGTTTCGTCCTCCCTAGACCTATTGAATTCCATTTAGGGTTTTTAAACTATCTTGTGCATCCAATAAGTGTGCTTGTATCATTGAAATAATATTTAGGACATTTTCGTCCTTCTTATGCTTATTCTAATCCATTTAAGGTTTTTGACCAATCTTATGCATCCAATAAGTGTGTTTTTGTTATTGGGTTAACATTTAGTTCATTTTTTTCCTCCCTAGGATTAGTCTAGTCCATTTAGTGTTTTTAAACAATCTTGTGCATCCAAAAAGTGAGTTTGTGTCATTGGATTAACATTTAGGTCATTTTCGTTCTCCTTCGACTAATTCTAATTCATTTAGGATTTTTAACCAATCTTGAGCTTCCAATAAGTGCATTTGTGTCGTTGAATTTACGTTTAGGTCATTCTCTCAAAGTGTTTACACTCGAAGTATTAGGGCTACTGTTTACACTCAAAGCACATAGGCTTGACAAGCCTCTATAATCTATATTTGAAACACATGCAAATAATGATCAAAAGGTCTTGATTCAAGTTATAACGTGGTCAATGTAAGGGTGAGATAATCCTAAGGAGACTGAGGCTGAAAATCAAAGAGGATAAATGAGTAATGATTAAGAGAGAAAAGCAACATTAAGAAGTAACTCCACAAAATATCATTGACTTTTATTTTCACACTCTCTTTGCTCACAACACAACCATTTTTCCTCTTTTTATTCCTTTTTTCTTTTCTTCTTTTTTCTCTTATTTTATTTATTTATTTATTTTTTTTATAACCTTCAAATTTGAAAACCAAGTTGAGCACCCCTCACTTATTTAAGAAAAGACTCCTTTATCTCCCAAGATTGGGTCAATTCATTGTTTTTCATTTTTAGGCTTGTAATGAGCTATATAACAAAGAATTGGATAATTAGCCTCAAAGGGGCTTAAACAAATGGATAATTGTAGGGTAGGCTTCTTTGACTAGTAGCTTAATCAAGAAGCAAATGCCTAGATCATTTCAATATATGCATGCAGATAAGAGTCAAGTCAAGTTCTGGTGTAACTAGCAATCATGAGTGAGATAACCACCAAGAAAAAAAAAGAATGGAAAAATGTATTCCATTCATAATAAGGCTAAAAAATCTCACAAAGGTTAATGACTTATCACAAATGATACACAATTTAGCATTTTAATCTCATTTATTTTACCAAGAATGCAAATATATTATCCAATCATACCAGTCCAAACAAACACTCAACATTTACAACCATAAAATCTGATGAAAAAGCATGCAGTGCAATGTCCATTTTTATTTTTATATTTTATATTTTTTTATTAATTTTTTTTTTTTCAAATATAACAAACAAAATCCTAAATAATACCCCCACACTTAAATTACACATTGTCCTCAATGAAAGTAACAAGTATAAAATAAGAGTAAGGAAAGGGAGTTCCCTGTTCAAACTTAAGTGTAGGTGGGCTTTTCCAAGTAGAGTTCTTCTATGGTAGCATCTTCAAGCACAGAGCTCGCATGGAATAGCTTGAGGCGTTGGCCATTAACTTTGAACACTTTCTCGGTGATTTTCACTTTTTATTTTCACAAACACAAGTTGATAAGGGGACATCCCTATTGGTATTTGTAGGCTGTTCTATGAGCCCAGAGAGTTTCTTCAAGTTGGTGGCTCTAGTCTTTCCTGTTTTCTTGCACCATCTTTTCTAAGATCTGTTTGATTTCTCTGTTTGAGATTTCAGCTTGCCCATTAGTCTAAGGATGATAAGGTGTAGAAACTCTGTGCACAACCCCATACTTCAGAAGCAAAGTATCCATGGTGCGGTTGCAAAAATGAGTGCCATGATCACTTATGATGGTCTGGGGTATTCCAAACCTGCAAAAAATATTTGATCTGATAAAACCTACAACAACTTTAGAATCATTAGTCCTTGTGGGTATTGCTTCCACCCATTTCAAAACATAATCAATAGCTAGTGAAATATAGACAAAACCAAAAGATACAGGAAAAAGGCCCATAAAGTCAATGACCCACACATCAAATACTTCACAAAAAAGCATAGGTTGTTGAGGCATCTCACTCCTACGAGTGATTGTTATTCTTGCTATTTGGTACTGCTCACAAGTTTTGTAAGTCTCAAAAGCATCTTTAAACAAAGTGTGCCAAAAGAAACCCGAGTCTAAGATTTTTCTTGTTGTCCGTTGATGACCAAAATGTCCCCCAACTTGAGAGGCATGACAAAAATGAAGAATGGATTGAGCCTCATGGTGGGAAACACATCACCTAATCACCTAGTCACTACAGAATTTCCACAAATATGGATCATCCCACACATAGTATATTTTAGGTTTATGTATTTGTGTTCTAGATGCATCTGCAAGAAAGACTCCAACAACTAGATAATTAACTAAATCAGCAAACCAAAGAGTTATCTCACGCAACTGTAGCAGTTGCTCAGCATGGAAGTCATCTTGAATAGGGATGGGGTCCGCATCCATTTCTATTCTGCTCAAATGATCTGCCACCAAATTTTCAACTCCACTCTTAAATTTAATCTCTAAATCAAATTCTTGGAGTAACAACATCCACTGGATCAATCTCGGTTTTGCTTGTGGTTTCTTAAGCAAGAACTTCAAAGCTGCATGGTCAGTAAAAACAACTACCTTCGAACATAGAAAATATGATCTAAACTTATCAAGGGCAAAAACAATAGCTAAAAGTTCCTTTTGGGTGGAAGTATAATCAGCTTGGGCAGAATCTAAAGTCCTAGAAGCATAATAAATAACATGGGCAGCCTTATCAACCCTTTGTGCAAGGACTGCTCCCACTGCATAGTTAGATGCATCAAACATAATTTCAAAAGGGAGGGTCCAATTGGGTGGCTGAATTATGGGAGTAGAGGTAAGTGTTGCCTTTAAGAAATCAAACACCTTCTTGCATTTGTCATTAAAGCTGAAACTGACATCTTTTTGCAACAAATTCGACAACAAAAGAGCCATCTTGCTGAAATCCTTGATAAAGCGCATGTAAAAACCTGCATGGCCAAGAAAAGAACGAATCTCGTGGATGTAAGATGGGTAATGCAAATTAGAAATCACATCAATCTTGACATGATCCACTTCTATCCCATTTTTAGAGATCACGTGTCCCAAAACTATGTCATGTTCAACCATAAATTGACATTTTTTATAATTCAACACAAGGTTAGTTTCAATACATCTATGCAAAACTCTATCTAAATTGTTCAAGCATGCATCAAATAAGGAACCGTACACAGTAAAATCATCCATGAAAACTTCAATACAATTTTCTATCAATTTAGAGAAAATACTAATCATGCAGGGTTGGTAAGCGCCAGGAGCATTACATAGGCCAAAGGGCATCCTCCTATAGGAAAATGTGCCGAAAGGGCAAGTGAACGTGGTATTTTCTTGGTCCTCTAGTGCAATATGGATATGAAAATAACAAGAAAACCCATCAAGAAAACAATAATGTGACTTACCAGCAATCCGTTCAAGCATCTGATCAATGAATGGTAAACGAAAATGATCCTTTCTAGTTTCCTGGTTTAGTCTCCTGTAATCGATGGATACCCTCCAACTGTTCTGCACTGGTGTAGGGATAAGATCATTATTTTCATTTTTAACCACTGTGAGTCTAGTTTTATTAGGGACAACCTGCACCGAACTCACCCATTTACTATCATAGATGGGGTATATAATGCCTGCATGCAAGAGCTTTGTCACTTCCCTTTTTGCAACATCCAATATTAATCGGTTAAGTCACCTTCGGGGCTGCCTGACTGATTTTACCCCATCCTCCAGGAGTATCTTATGCATACACATGGATGGGCTAATACCAAGAATATCAGCCAACGTCCATCCGATTGCCTTCTTGTGTTTTCTCAAAATATGCAACAGCTTCTCTTCCTGTTCATCTTCAAGTTTTGGTGAAAATAATGACAGGTAACTTGTCACTTCCTTCTAAATATGCATATTTGAAATTTTCAGGAAGTGGTTTAAGCTCTACAGTCGGTGGTTGTTCAATGGAGGGAGCAACACCAGTGGCTGAAGCTAAGTCTGCGAAATCAATTTTGTTAGTAGAAATATCAATATTAGCACAATGATCAACATGTAAGGCAACTTCGATCTTAGCACACACAGAGCACAATTGATTATTTGTACGTAATTCACAAGTATAAGTATCATCAAAATTAGACAATGAAGGAAAATCAGTAGCAAACATATCGGGGTAAGTCTCATCAACCTAATCAACAAGCAACTCAATTTGAAAAATAGAATGCTCTTCAATGGGGTGTTTCATAACATCAAAGATATAAAATTTTAAAATGCTATCACCAAATTTTAGGGATAGAGTTCCAGCGTGCACATCAATTTTTATTCTAGCAGATTTCAAGAATGGTCTACCTAAGATGATAGGCACCCTGTTGGACTTATTATCTCCCTCGATGTCCAGAATGTAAAAATCTGCAGGAAATATCAATTCATTAACTCGAACAAGTACATCCACCACAAGTCTAGTAGGACGAGCATTGCTCCTGTTCGCCAATTGAATTGTAACACATGTACTCTGTAAAGGTCCAAAAGCAAGATAGTTAAAAATAGATGTAGGCATAACATTAATGGAAGCTCCTAAATCTAACATAGCATTTTCAAATTGACTATTGACTACGGTACATGGAATAGAAAAAGTTCCTAGATCTTTGCATGTCTGAGGCATGGGCTGAATGAAGGCTGAAACATTTCGCCCCATGTTTACTCTTTCATTACCTTTTAACCTTCTCTTGTGTGTGCACAAATCTTTTAGAAATTTAGCATATCTTGGAATCTGTTTAATTGCTTCAAGGAGGGGAATGTTCACTTCCACCTTCTTAAATGTACCTAGGATCTCGTTGTCCTTATCTTCCTCATCCATTTTCTTAGTCTTCATTGCCCTTTGAGGAAAAGGAAGTGGTATATTTTGCTCAACATCAACAATTTCAAGTATCAAAGTTTCCTCAACAACCTTTTTATTTTTCACAACAGTTTCAAGTATGTTTGGTATTTCGACAGCTTTCGTAGACCTAAATGTAATTGCACTGACATTGGGAGCATTTGGATTTAATACTGACTGTGTAGGCAATTTGTTTGTCCCCTAAGTCTGCAGTTGATTAATTGAAGTGGCTAGCTAACCAATCTTTGTTTCCAAATTTTGAATGGTCGAATATGTTCTTTGTTGAAATTGGAGATTCTAGACAGCCATCTGCTTAACGAGGTCCTCTAATGAAGGTGCATTGTTTTGTTGTTGAGGAATATTTTTCTTTTGCTGTTGTTGTTGTGCAGATGAATCTCCAACCAGGATTGTATCTGTTAGATGACATATCATAGTTGGCTTGAGGATGGTATATATTTGCTGCATATGCTTGAGGACCATCAACAATTGGATCTTTTTGCAATGTAGGACATGAATCTATAGGATGCTCTTGAGAAGTGCAAATACCACAGACCACTGCTTGGGTTTTACCTATTGCCAATTTTTTTACTAAAGATGTAAGCTCACCAAGTATGCCTTCTAAATTCTTGTGGGAAGAAGCTTGAATTTCATTCACACCCCTTGTCAACACTGTTGAATTTCTTCTAGTTGTAAACTATTGAGAATTAATGGACATGTTCTCAATCAAAGCCTTTGTCGCTTCTGGGGTCTTATCGACAAGTTCTCCCCCACTAGCAGCATCCAAAATGCTTCTATCCATAGGTAGCAAGCCTTCATAAAAATATTGGATGAACAATTTTTCAGAAATCTTGTGATGAGGACAGCTAGAAACTAATTTCTTGAATCTCTTATAATACTCGTGTAATGATTCCCTGTCAATCTGCCTAATGCCACATATTTCTTTTCTAATTGAAGCAACTCTTGAGGTAGGGAAGACTTTTTCTAGAAACAATATCTTGAGATCAATCCGACTTGTAACAAAATATGGTTGAAGGTAGTATAAGCAGTCTTTGGCAGCATCTTGAAGTGAAAATGGGAAGGCTCTCAGCTTAATGTGGTGTTCTGTGACTCCTTGAGGCTTCATGGTAGAACACACAACATGGAATTCCTTCAAGTGTTTGTAGGGATCCTCATCTGCAAGACCATTAAACTTTGGAAACAAGTGTATTAAACCAGATTTAAGTTCAAATGGTACAATAACTTCAAGATATGTGATAAACAATGCATTATAATTGACACTAGGTGCAGCAAGTTGTCTTAAGGTTCTATTATTCGCATCAACCATATTTTGCAGCAAGTTGTCACTTTCACTATTTGACTCTGACGGGTTAACACTACATGCTCTATTAAGTGTACGACGTACATGAAATGTCCTATCTATTTCAGGTTCAAGGGAATGCAGATTTGCAGAACTAGCCCTAGTCACACATCATCATAACAATGCAATGCAAAATCACAATTCTGAAAATTCCAAAAATGCCCTTATTGTTAAAATTGAAGTGAAAAATCGAAAAACCTTATCAAATAAAATCCATAAAATATAAAAGTACCACAAAAAATTTCTAAAAATCCAATAAAGGCAACGCCAATTTTTTTGGAATTTTTGGAGAATATGAAAAATTCAAAAAATTCAAAAAAGGGTCTAAACGAAGGAATTTGAGATTTTGAGTATCGTGTTCTAATATAATATATAATAATCAAATCGTTTCGCAAGGACTTCTGATATAATAATAATAACCGAATTCAAAGTTGAAATTAAAAAGGGGTTTTTTAGATTTTTGATTTAACAACTGAGCAAAACGAGTATTCCACTTATTCGAGTTTCAAACCTATCACAATTCTATCAATGAGTTTAATTTCTAATTTGTGATTCTATTATTATTTTACTATAGAATTGATCAAACAAGCGTAATCAATCCTATGTGAATTCGGTTTCTTTGATTGGATTAAGCATCACAATCATCAAAATATTACAATTAACGATCAAGCGTCGCAAAATTATAATTTAATTAAATTAGAAATCGAAACCAAATTCTGTCAAATAAATTTAATCGATCCTATTGAAATTCAATTTAAGCAATCAGAATATAAATCTAATCAAATAAACAAGAATAGAATCATGAATCGAAATTGACAGTGTAACCTGAATCTCAAGGTGTTGATAAAACTCTAAACTCGTGGATTAACCTTATAAAATCAGCCTTCGATGAAATTAAAACAAAAACTGTTTATTTCTTGTAGCAATCTGAATCCTAATATTTCCGTCTGTAAAAAAGAAACAAAACTGTCAATATATAGTACTCGATATTGGGCTTTAGGGTTTAAAAACAAGTGACCCGCTAACTAAAATTATTACAAAAGTCCAAATTAGGAAACCTTCAATTTAGGCCCAGTAAAGCTCGACAATAGGCTTTTATTCCAACACAAAAATTGTAGCTATGATTTTTAGCTTTCCAACGCCTTCTCGTATGCACCAATCGGATATCCAAAGCTCAAGTTATAGCCTACAGAGGGAGCAAGAGTAAAAATGTAAATAATGAAATTAAAATGCAAATAATAAAATTATAATTCAATTTCGATACAAAGTTTAGAAACAAGTTAAAAATATTATTATAAGCTATAAAGAGCTTATAAAATACCAAACTAAAAATCTCGAAAATTGTGCCCAAATGCTATCATCAGTGTCATTGGAAAAACATTTAGGTCATTTTCGTCCTCTTTCAAACAATCTAGCGCATCCAATAAGTGTATTTGTGTCTTTGGATTAATATTTAGGTCATTTTCGTCCTCCCTAGGCTTATTCTAATCCATTTAGGGTTTTTAACCAATCTTATGAATCTAATAAGTGTGTTTGTGTCATTGGATTAACATTTAGTTCATTTTTGTCCTCCCTAGTCTTATTCAAGTCTATTTAGGATTTTTCAACAATCTTGTGCATCCAATAAGAGCGTTTGTGTCATTGGATTAACATTTAGGTCATTTTCATCGTCCTTCGAGTATTTATAATCCATTTTGGGTGTTTAACCAATATTGTGCATCCAATAAGTTTGTTTCTGTGATTGGCTTAACATTTAGATAGTTTTTTTTTCATCATTTGACTTATTCTAGTCCATTTAGGTTTTTAACCAATCTTGGGCATCAATTACGTGTGTCTGTGTCCTTTGACTTATTCTAATCCATTAAGGGGTTTTAACAAATCTTTTGCATCCAGTAAGTGTGTTTATGTCATTGGATTAACATTTAGGTCATTTTCGTCCTCCCTAGGCTTATTCAAGTCCATTTAGTGTTTTTAAACAATCATGTGCGTCCATTAAGTGCTTTTTTGTCATTGCATTAACATTTAGGTCATATTCGCCTTCACTAGGGTTATTCTCGTCCATTTAAGGTTTTTAACAAATATTGTGCATCGAATAAGTGTGTTCATGTCATTGGATTAACATTTAGGTCCATTTCATACTCCCTAGGCTTATTCTAATCCATTTAGGGCTTTTAACCAATCTTATAAATCCAAAAATTGTGTTTTGTCATTGGATTAACATTTAGGTCGTTTTTGTCCTCCATAGGCTTATTCAAGTCCATTTAGGGTTTTCAAACAATCATGGACATCCAATAAGTGTGTTTGTATCATTCAATAATGATTTAGGTCACTTTCGTCCTCCCTAGGCTTATTATAATCCATTTAGGTTTTTTTTTTACCAATCTTATGTATCTAATAAGTGTGTTTGTGTCATTGGATTAACATTTAGTTCATTTTTTATCCTCCCTAGTTTTATTCTAGTCCATTTAGGGTGTTTAATCAATCTTGTGCATTCAAAAAATGCGTTGATGTCATTGGATTAACATTTAGGTCAATTTTGTCATCCTTCAACTTATTCTAGTCCGTTAAGTTTTTGACCAATCTTGGGCGTCCAATAGGTGTATTTGTTTCATTGGATTAACCTTTAGGTCATTTTTGTCCTCCATAGGCTTATTCTAGTTCATTTAGGATTTTTAAATAATCCTGTCCGTCCTATAAGTGGGTTAGTGTCATAGGATTAAAATTTAGGTCATTTTTTTCCTCTCTAGGCTTATTCTAATCCATTTAGGGATTTTAACTAATCTTATGCATCAAATAAGTGTGTTTGTTTCATTGGATTAACATTTAGGTCTTTTCCGTCCTCCCTATGCTTATTCTTGTCCATTTATGTTTTGAACAAATATTGTGCATCCAATAAGTGTGTTTGTGTCATTGGATTAACATTTAGGTCATTTTCATCCTCCCTAGGCTAATTCAAATCCATTTAGGGTTTTTAACCAATATTATGAATACAAAAATTGTGTTTTTGTTATTGGACTAACATTTAGGTCATTTTTTTCATCCCTAGGATTATTCAAGTCCATTTAGGGTTTTCAAACGATATTGGGCATCCAATAAGTGTGTTTGTATCATTGGATTATTATTTAGGTCACTTTCTTCCTCCCTAGGCTTATTCTAATCCATGTAGGATAAGATTGTTTTTAACTAATCTTATGCATCCAATAAGTGTGTTTGTGTCATAGGATTAACATTTAATTCATTTTTGTCCTCCATAGTCTTTTTCTAGTCCATTTAGGATTTTTAATCAATCTTGTGCATCTAATAAATGCGTTGATGTCATTGGATTAACATTTAGGTCAATCCATTTAGGTTTTGGACTAATCTTGGGCATCCAATAGGTGTATTAGTTTCATTGGATTAACATTTAGGTCACTTTCGTCCTCCATAGGCTTATTCTAGTCCATTTAGGATTTTAAATAATCTTGTGCGTCCTATAAGTGGGTTAGTGTCATAAGATTAACATTTAGGTCATTTTCATCCTCTCTAGTCTAATTGTAATCCATTTAGGGGTTTTAACTAGTCTTATGCATCAAATAAGTGTGCTAGTGTCATTGGATTAAAATTTAGTTCATTTTTGTCCTCCCTACAATTATTCTAGTCGATTTAGGATATTTAAATTGTCATGTGCTTCCAATAAAGGTGTTGTGTCATTTGATTAACATTTAGATAACTTTCGTCATCCTTCGACTTATTCTAGTTAATTTAGGGTTTTTAACAAATCTTGTGCATCCAATAATTGCGTTTGTGTCATTAGATTAACATTTAGGTCATTTTCGTCATCCATAGGTTTATTATAATCCATTAGGGTTTTTAACCAATCTTATGCATCCAATAAGTGTGTTAATGTCATTGGATTACCATTTAGGTCATTTCCGCCCTCCTTTGGCTCATTCTCGTCCATTTAGGGTTTTTAACCAATCTTATGTATCCTATAAGTGTGTTTAGGCCATTGGATTAACATTTTCATCATCTCTAGGCTTAATCTAGTCCATTTAAGGTTTTTAAACAATCTTTTGCATTCAATAAGTGCGTTTTTGTCATTGTATTAACATTTATGTCATTTTCATCCTCCATATGCTTATTCTAGGTCATTTAGGGTTTTCAAAAATACTTTGTATCCAATAAGTATACTTGTGTCATTAGATTAACACTTAAGTCAATTTCGTCCTCCTTCGACTTATTCTTATCCATTTAGTGGTTTTAACCCATCTTGTGCATCCAATAAGTGTGTTTGTGTCATTGGATTAACATTTAGCTCATTATCGTCCTCCATAAGCTAATTCTTGACCATTTAGGGTTTTTAAACAATCTTATGCATCCAATATGTGTCTTTGTGTCCTTGTGCATAAGTGCAATTGAGTCTTTCGATTAACATTTAGGTTATTTTCGTCATCCTTCGACTTATTCTTGTCAATTTAGGGTTTTTCACCAATCTTATGCGCCCAATAAGTGTGTTAATGCCATTGGATTAAGATTTAGGTCATTTTCGTCCTCCCTAGGCTTATTCTAGTCCATTTAGGGTTTTTAACCAATCTTATGCATCCAATAAGTACGTTTGTTCCATTGGATTAACATTTAAGTCATTTTCATCCTCCCTAAGCTTACTCTAGTCAATTGAGGGTTTTTAAAAATTATAGTGCATCCAATAAGTGTGTTTATGTCATTGGATTAACATTTAGGTCATTTTCTCCTCCCTAGGCTTATTCTAATGCATTTAAGATTTTTAAACAATCTTGTGTTTCCAATAAGTGCATTTGTGTCATTGGATTAACATTTAGGTCATTTTCATCCTCCCTAGACTTATTCTAGTCCAGTTAGGGTTTTTAAAAAAACTTGTGTATCCAATAACTATGTTTGTGTCATTGGATTAACATTTAGGTCATTTTCATGATCTATAGGTTTATTCTAGTCCATTTAGGGGTTTTAAACAATTGTATGCATCCAATAAGTGTATTTGTGTCATTGCATTAACATTTAGGTCATTTTCATCCTCCCTATGGTTATGGTAGTCCATTTAGGGTTTTTAAACAATCTTGTACATCCCATAAGTATGTTTGTGTCATTGGATTAACGTTTAGGTCCATTTCTTGTTCCTTCGACTTTTTCTAATCCATTTAGGGTTTTTAACCAATCTTGTGCATCCATTTAAGTGTGTTTGTTTCATTTGATCAACATTTAGGTCATTTTAGTCCTCCCAAGGCTTATTATATTCCATTTAGGGTTTTAACCAGTCTTATGCTTCCATTAAGTTTGTTTGAGTCATTGGATCAACATTTAGGTCATTTTTGTCATCCTTCGACTTATTCTAGTCAAGTTAAGGTTTTTAACCAATCTTATGCATTCAATAAGTGCATTTGGGTCATTGGATTAATATTTTGGTAATTTTCGTTCTCCCTTGGCTTATTCTAGTCCATATAGTGTTTTTAACCAATCTTTTGCATCCAATAACTGTAATTGTGCCATTGGATTAACAGTTAGGTCGTTTTCGTCCTTCCTAGACTTACACTAGTCCATTTATGGTTTTTAACCAATCTTATGCACCCAATAATTGTGTTTTTGTTATTGGATTAACATTTTGGTCATTTTCGTCCTCCCTAGGTTTCTTCTATTCCATTTAGGGGTTTTAAGCAATCTTATGCATCCAATAAGTGTGTTTGTGTCATTCGATTAACATTTAGGCCAATTTCGTTCTACCTAGGCCTATTCTAGCCCATTTAGGGTTTTTAACCAATCTTGTGCATCCAATAATTGTGTTTGTGTCATTGGATTAACATTTAGGTCAATTTCTTCCTCTTTAGGGTTATTCTAACACATTATGTTTTTTTTAACCAATCTAATAAATCCAATAAGAGTGTTGGGGTCGTTGAATTAAAATTTAGGTTATTTTCTTTATTAGTCGACTTATTCTAGTGAATTTAGTGTTTTTAACATATCTTAGGCATCCAATAAGTGTATTTATGCCATTGGATTAACCGTTGTGTTATTGGATTAACATTTAGTTCAATTTTGTCATCCCTAGGGTTACTCTAGTCCATTTAGGGTTTTTAAACAATTTGGTGCATCCAATAAGTGCGTTTTGGTCATTGGATTAACATTTAGGCCATTTTAGCCTCCCTAGGTTTATTCTAATCCATTTAAGGTTTTTAACAAATCTTATGCACTCAATAAGTTTGTTTGTGTCAATGGATTAACACTTAGGTCATTTTTGTCCTCCCTAGGCTTATTCTTGTCCATTTATGGTTTTGAAACAATCTTGTGTATCTAGTAGGTGCGTTTGGGTCATTGGATTAAAATTTAGGTCCTTTTCGTCCTCACTAGGTTTACTCTAATACAATAAGGGTTTTTAACCATTCTAATGCATCCAATAAGTGTGTTTGTGTCATTGCAATATCATTTATGTCATTTTCATCATCCCTAAGCTTATTCTACTCCATTTAGGGTTGTTAAACAAATTCCTGCATCCAATAAGTGTGGTTTTGTCATTGCATTAACATTTATGTCATTTTCATCCTTACTAGCCGTTTTCTAGTCCATTTAGGATTTTCCCACAAATCTTGTGCCTCCAATTAGTGCATATGTGTAATAGGATTAACATTTAGGTCATATTGCTTATCCTTCGTTTATTCTAATCAATTTAGGATTTTTAACGAATATTATACATCAAATAAGTGTGTTTGTGTCATTTGATTAAAAGTTAGATCATTTTTGTCATCCCTTGGGTTATTCTAGTCCATTTAGGATTTTTAACCAATCTTGGGCATCAAATCAGTGCGTTTGTACCATTGGATTCACATTTAGGTAATTTTCGCCCTCCATAAGCTTATTCTAGTTCATTTATTGTTTTTAACGAATCTTATGAATCCAATAAAAGCGTTTGTGTCATTAGATTAACATTTAGGTTAATTGCGTCGTCATTTGTCTTATTCTAATCCATTTAGGGTTTGTAACCAATCTTTTGCATCCAATAATAGTTTTTGTGTCATTGGATTAACATTTTTGTCATTTTCGTCCTCCTTAAGCTTATTCTTGTCCATTTAGGGATTTTAACCAATTTTATGCATCCAAAAAGTGTGTTTGTGTCATCGGATTAACATTTAGGTCATTTTGGTCCTCCCTAAGCTTGTTCTAGTCCATTTAGGGTTTTTAACCAATCTTGTGCGTCCAATAAGTGCTTTTCAGTCATTGGATTAACATTGAGGTGATTTTTGTCATCCTTAAACTTATTCTAGTCAATTTAGGGTTTTTAACCAATCTTATGTATCCAATAAGTGTGTTTGAGTCATTGGATTGACATTTAGGTCATTTTTGTCCTCCCTATGCTTATTCTAGTCTATTTAGGGTTTTTAGCCAATCTTATGCATCCAATAAGTGCATTTGTGCCCTTGGATTAACATTTAGGTCACTTTCATCCTCCCTAGGCTTACTCTAGTCCATTTAGGGTTTTTAAACAATCTTGTGCATCCAATAAGTTTGTTTTTATCATTGGATTAACATTTAGGTCATTTTCGTCTTTGCTAGGCTTATTCTAGTCCGTTTAGCTGATTTATCCAATCTTGTGCATCCAATAAGTGCGTTTGTGTCATTGGATTAACATTTAGGTCCATTTCGTCCTCCGTAGGCTTATTGTAATTCATTTAGGGTATTTAATTAATCTTATGCATGCAATAAGTGTGTTTTATCATTGCATTAACGTTTAGGTCATATTCGTCCTCCTTAGACTTGTTCTAGTCCATTTAGGGTTTTTAACCAATCTTGTGCATTCAATTAGTGCATTTGTGTCATTGGATTACATTTAGGTCATATTCCTTATCCTTCGAATTATTCTAATCAATTTAGGATTTTTAACCAATCATATGCATGAAATAAGTGTGTTTTTGTCATTGTGTTTCCATTTAGGTCATTTTCGTCATCCCTAGGCTTATTCTAGTCCATTTTAGGTTTTTAACCAAACTTGTGCATCCAATTAGTGCATTTGTGTAATTGAATTAACATTTAGGTCATATTCCTTATCCTTCAACTTTTTCTAATCAATTAAGGATTTTTAACCAATCTTATGCATCAAATAGGTGTGTTTGTGACATTGGATTAACATTTAGGTCAATTTCTTCCTCCGTAGGATTATTGTAATTCATTTACGGTATTTAACTAATCTTATGCATCCAATAAATGTGTTTTTCATTGCATTAACATTTAGGTCATATTCGTCCTCCTTAGGCTTGTTCTAGTCCATTTAGGGTTTTTAACCAACCTTGTGCATCCGATTAGTGCATTTGTGTCATTGGATTAACATTTAAGTCATATTCCTTATCCTTCGATATATTCTAATAAATTTAGGATTTTTAACCAATCATATGCATGAAATACGTGTGTTTTTGTCATTGGGTTACCATTTAGGTCATTTTCGTCATCCCTAGGCTTATTCTAGTCCATTTAGGGTTTTTAACCAATCTTGTGCATCTAATTAGTGCATTTGTGTCATTGGATTAACATTTAGGTCATATTCCTTATCCTTCAGCTTTTTCTAATCAATTAATGATTTTTAACCAATCTTATGCATCAAATAGGTGTGTTTGTGACATTGGATTAACATGTATGTCATTTTCGTCTTCCCTAGGAATATTCTAGTCCATTTAGGGTTTTTAACCAATCTTGTGCATATAATCGGTGCGTTTTTGTCATTGGATTAACATTTCGGTCAATTTAGTCCTCCAGAGGCTTACTCTAGTCTATTTAGGGTTTTAAAAAAATCTTGTGCATCTAATAAGTGCGTTTTTGTCATTGAATTAACATTTAGGTCATTTTTATCCTCCCTAGGAGTATTCTAATCCATTTAGGGTCTTTAAAGAATCTTATCCACCCAATAAGTGTGTTTGTGTCAATGAATTAACATTTAGGTCATTTTCTTCTTTGCTAGGCTTATTCTAGTCCGTTTAGGGTATATATCAAATCTTGTGCATCCTATAAGTGCGTTTGTGTCATTGGATTAACATTTAGGTCAATTTCGTCCTCCGTAGGATTATTGTAATTCATTTACGGTATTTAACTAATCTTATGCATCCAATAAATGTGTTTTGTCACTGCATTAACATTTAGGTCATATTAGTCCTCCTTAGGCTTGTTCTAGTCCATTTAGGGTTTTTAACCAACCTTGTGCATCTGATTAGTGCATTTGTGTTATTGGATTAACATTTAAGTCATATTCCTTATCCTTCGACATATTCTAATCAATTTAGGATTTTTAACCAATCATATGCATGAAATACATGTGTTTTTTTCATTGGGTTACCATTTAGGTCATTTTCGTCATCCCTCATTTAGGGTTTTTAACCAATCTTGTGCATCCAATTAGTGCATTTGTGTCATTGGATTAACATTTAGGTCATATTCCTTATCCTTCAGCTTTTTCTAATCAATTAATGATTTTTAACCAATCTTATGCATCAAATAGATGTGTTTCTGACATTGGATTAACATTTCGGTCAATTTCGTTCTCCGTAGGCTAATTCTAATTCATTTAGGGTATTTAACTAATCTTATGCATCCAATAAGTTTGTTTTGTCATTGCATTAACATTAGGTCATATTTGTCCTCCCTAGGCTTATTCTAGTCCATTTAGGGTTTTTAACCAATCTTGTGCATCCAATTGCTGCATTTGTGTCATTGGATTAACATTTAGGTCATATTCCTTATCTTTCGACTTATTCTCATCAATTTAGCATTTTTAACCAATAATATGCATGAAATAAGTGTGGTTTGTCATTGGGTTATCATTTAGGTCATTTTCGTCATCCCTAAGCTTATTCTAGTCCAATTAGGGTTTTTAACCAATCTTGTGCATCAATTCAGTCCGTTTTTTTCATTGGATTAACATTTCGGTCAATTTTGTCCTCTATTGGCTTACTCTAGTCCATTTAGGGTTTTTAAAAAATCTTGTGCATCCAATAAGTGGGTTTTTGTCATTGAATTAACATTTAGGGTTTTTAACGAATCTTATCCACCCAATAAGTGTGTTTGTCTCAATGGATTAACATTAAGGTCATTTTTATCCTCCCTATTCTTATTTTTGTCCATTTAAAGGATCTTGTGTATCCAATAAGTGTGTTTGTGTCATTGGATTAACATTTAGGTTATTTTCATCCTCACTAGGTTTATTCTAATACATTTAGGGTTTTTAACCAACCTTATGCATCCAATAAGTGTGTTTGTGTCATTGCATTAACATTTAGGTTATTTTTGTCCTCCATAGGCTTATTCTAGTCCATTTAGGGTTTTTAAACAATCTTGAGAATCCAATAAGTACGTTTGTGTCATTGGATTAACATTTAGGTCATTTTTGTCGTCCCTAGGCGTGTTGTAATCGATTTAGGGTTTTTAGCCATTCTTATGCATCCAATAAGTGTGTCTGTGTCATTTGATTAACATTTAGTTCATTTTTGTCTTCCCTATGCTTATTCTAGTCCATTTAGGGTTTTTTGTCCAATCTTAAGTGTGTTTTTGTCATTGGATTAACATTTAGGTCATTTTCGTCCTCCATAGGCTTATTCTTATCCATTTAGGGTTTTAACCAGTGTTTTGCATCCAATAAGTGTCTTTGTGTCATTGGCTTAACATTTAGGTCATTTCCGTCCTCCCTTGGCTTATTTTAATTCATTTAGGGTTTTTAACCAATCTTATGCATCCAATAGGTGGGTTTGTGTCATTGGATTAACATTTAGTTCATTTTTGTCTTCCCTAGGCTTATTTTAGTCAATTTAGTGATTTTAACCATCTTGTGCATCCCAAAACTGCGTTTTTGTCATTGAATTAAAATTTAGATCATTTTATTCCTTCTTAGGGTTATTCAAATCCATTTAGGATTTTTAAACAATTTTGTGCATCCAATAAATGTGTTTTTATCATTGGATTAATATATAGGTCATTTTCGTCCTCTTGAAGCTTATTCAAGTCCATTTAGGGCTTTTAAACAATCTTGTGCATCCCATAAGTGTGTTTGTGTCACTGAATTGATATTTAGGACTTTTTCGTCCTCTCTAGGCTTATTCAACTCCATTTCGGGTTTTTAAACAATCGTGTGCGGCCATTAAGTGTGTTTGTGTCATTGGATAAACATTTAGGTCATTTTCATCCTCCCTAGGCTTATTCTAATCCATTAAGCGTTTTTAAACATTATTGTACATCAATTTAATGTGTTTGTGTCATTCGATTAATATTTAGGTCTTTTTCGTCCTCTTTCGTCTATTTCTAATCTTTATAGGGTTTTCAACCAATCTTTTGAAACCAATAAGTTCGTCTATGCTATTGGATTAAGATTTTGGTCATTCTCGTCATCCTTCGACTTATTCTAGTACATTTCGGGTTTTAACCATTTTTATTACTCAAATAAGCATGTTTGTGTCAAAAAAAGACTTATTCTAGTCCATTTTTGGTTTTTAGCCAATCTTGTGAATCCGATACACGTGTTTGTGTCATGGGATTAACATTTATGTCAATTTCTTCATCCCTAGGCTTAATCTATTTCATTTAGGGTTTTTAACCAATTTTATGTATCCAATAAATGTGCTTGTGTCATTGGATTAACATATATCTAATCTTATGCATACAATAAGTGTATTGTGTCATTGGATTATTATTTTGGTTATTTTTCGTCCTCCCAAGGCTTATTCTAGTCCATTTAGGGTTTTTAACCATTGTTTTGCATCCAATAAGTGTGTTTGCGTTTTTGGATTAACATTTAGTTCATTTTCGTTAGCCGCCGATTTATTCTAGTCCATTTTAGGTTTTTAACCAATCTTGTGCATCCAATACATGTGTTTGTGTCATTGGATTCACATTTAGGTCAATTTCGTCATCACTAAGCTTATTCTAATCCATTTAAGGTTTTTAACCAATCGTTTACGTCAAATAAGTGTGTTTGTGACATTGGATTCACATTTAGATCATTTTCGTCCTCCCTTGGCTTATTGTTGTCCATCAAGGGTTTTTAACAAATGTTATTCATCCAATAAGTGTGTTTGGGTCATTAGATTAAAATTTAGGTCATTTTCATCTTCCATAAGCGTATTCTAATCCATTTAGAGTTTTTAACCAATCTTAAGAATCCAAAGATTGTGTTTTTGTCATTGGGATACCATTTAGGTCATTTTTCTCCTCCGTAGGCTTATTCAAGTCCATTTAGGCTTCAAACAAATTTTTTTCATCCAATATGTGTGTTTGTGTCATGGGATTAACATTTAGATCGTTTTCGTCCTCCTTAGGCTTATTCTAGTCCATTTATGTCATGGGATTAACATTTAGATCGTTTTTGTCATATGATTAACATTTAGGTCATTTTCTTTCTCCTTAGGCTTATTCTAATGCATTTAGGGGTTTTAACCATTCTCTTGTGTCAAATAAGTGTGTTTTGGTCATTAGATTAACATTTAAACCATTTTTGTCCTACCTATGATTATTCTAGTCCATTTAGGATTTTTAAACAGTCTTGTGCATCCAATAAAGGTATTTGTGTCATTGGATTAACATTTAGGCCATGTTTTCATCCTTCGACGTATGTTAGTCAATTTAGAATTTTTAACAAATTTTGTCAATCCAAAAAATGCGTTTTTGTCATTGGATTAACATTTCGGTCGTTTTCGTCATCCCTAGGCTTATTCTAATCCTTTTAGGGTTTTTAACCAATCTTATGCATCCAAAAAATATGATTGTGTCATTGGCTTAACATTTAGGTCATTTTCATCCTCCTTAGGCTTATTCACATCCATTTAGGGTTTTTAAAAAATCTTGTGCATCCAATAAGTGTGTTGGTGTTATAAGATTAATATTTAGGCCATTTTCTTCTTCCCTAGGCTTATTCTAATCCATTTAGTGATTTTAATCAATCTTATGCATCCAATAAGTGTGTTTGTGTAATTGGATTGACATTTAGTTCATGTTTGTGCTCCCTATGCTTATTCTAGTCTGTGTAGGGTTTTTAAACAATCTTGTGCATCCAATAAGTGCGTTCGTGTCATTGGATTAACATTTAGGTCATTTTTGTCCTCGTTCAACTAATTCTAATCCATTTAGGGTGTTTTGTCGTTAGATTAATATTTAGGTCATTTTCGACTTCTCTAGGCTTATTCTAATACATTTATGGTTTTTAATCAATCTGATGCATGCAATAAGTGTGTTTGTGTCATTGGATTAACATTTAGTTCATTTTTCTCCTCCATATGATTACTCTTGTCCATTTAGGGATTTTAAACAATCGTGTGCATCCAATAAGTGTGTTTGTGTCATTGGATAAATATTTAGATCCTTTTCATCGTCCTTCGACTAATTCTAATCCTTTTAGGGTTTTTTTACCAATGTTGTGAATCCAATAAGTTCATCTATGTCATGGTATTAAGATTTAGGTCATTTTTGTCCTCCCATAGCTTATTCTAATCCATTTAGGGTTTCAACCAATGTTATGCATCCAATAAGTGTCTTTGTGTCATTGGATTAACATTTAGGTCATTTTCGTCCTCCGTTTGCTTATTTTAATCCAATAAGGTTTTTTAACCAATATTATGCATCCAATAGGTGTGTTTGTATCATTGGATTAACATTTAGTTCATTTTTGTCTTCCCTAGGCTTATTCTCGTCCATTTAGGGCTTTTAACCAATCTTGTGCATGCAAAAAGTGTGTTTTTGTCATTGGATCAACATTTAGGTCATTTTCATCATCCTTAGGCTTATTCACATCCATTTAGGGTTTTCAAAAAATCATGTGCATCCAATAAGTATGTTGGTGTCATAAGATTAATATTTAGGTCATTTTCGTCTTCCCTAGACTTATTCTAATCAATCTTATGCACCCAATAACTGTGTTTGTGTCATTGGATTAACATTTAGTTCATGTTTGTCCTCCCTATGCTTATTCTAGTGCGTTTAGGGTTTTTAAACAGTCTTGTGCATCCAATAAGTGCGTTTGTGCCATTGGATTAACATTTAGGTCATTTTCGTCCTCGTTCGACTAATTCTAATCCATTTAGAGTGTTTAACCAATCTCTTAAATCCAATAAGTTCGTCTATGTAATTAGATTAACATTTAGGTCATTTTTGTCATCCTTCGACTTATTCTAGTCAATTTTTGGTTTTTAACCAATCTTGTGCATCCAATAAGTTTTTTTTTTGTTTCATTGGATTAACATTTAAGTCATTTTCTTCTTTCCTAGGCTTATTCTAATCCATTTAAGGTTTTTAACCAATCTTTTGCATCCTATAAGTGTGTTTATGTCATTTGATTAACATTTAGTTCATTTTTGTCTTCCCAAGGCTTATTCCAGTCCATTTAGGGGTTTTAAACAATCTTGCGCATCCAATAAGTGTGTTTGTGTCATTGGATTAACATTTAGTTTATTTTTTTCCTCCCTATGCTTATTCATGTCCATTTAGGGTTTTTAAACAATTGTGTGCATCCAATAAGTGCGTTTGTGTCATTAGATAAACATTTACGTCATTTCCATCCTCCTTCGACTAATCCTAATCCTTTTAGGGTTTTTAACCAATGTTGTGAATCCAATAAGTTTGCTATGTCATTGTATTAACATTTACGTCATTTTCGTCCTCCCTAAGCTTATTCTTATCCATTTAGGGTTTTAACTAGTGTTATGCATCCAATAAGTGTCTTTGTGTCATTGGATTAACATTTAGGTCATTTTCGTCCTCCTTTGGCTTATTTTAATCCATTTAGGGTTTTTAACCAATCTTATGCATCCAATAGCTGTGTTTGTGTCGTTGGATTAACATTGAGTTCATTTTTTTCATCCCTAGTCATATTCTAGTCCAGTTACGGTTTTTAACCATTCTTGTGCATCACAAAAGTGCGTTTGTGTAATTGAATTAAAATATAGGTCATATTCTTCCTTCCTAGGCTTATTCAAATCCATTTAAGGTTTTAAAACAATCTTGTGCATCTAATAAGTGTGTGTTTTTGTCATTTGATAAATATATAGGTCATTTTCGTCCTCTTTAGGCTTATTCAAGTCCATTTAGGGCTTTTAAACAATCTTCTGCGTCTGTTAAGTGTGTTTGTGTCATTGGATTAATATTTAGGTCTTTTTCGTCCTCCCTAGGATTATTCAACCTCATTTAGGGTTTTTAAACAATCATGTACGTCCATTAAGTGCGTTTATGTCAATTGATAAACATTTAGGTCATTTTCATCACCCCTAGGCTAATTTTCATCCATTTAGGATTTTTAAACAATCTTGTGCATCCAATAAGTGTGTTAGTGTCATTAGATTAATATTTAGGCCATATTCGACTTCCCTAGGCTTATTCTCATAAATTTAGGGTTTTTAATCAATCTGATGCATCCAATAACTATGTTTGTGTCATTGGTTTAACATTTAGTTCATTTTTTGTCCTCCCTATGATCCAATAAGTGTGTTTGTGTCATTGAATAAACATTTAAGTCATTTTCATCCTCCTTCGACTAATTCTAATCCTTTTAGGGTTTTTAACCAATGTTGTGAATCCAATAAGTTCATCTATGTCATTGTATTAACATTTAGGTCATTTTTGTCCTCCCATGGTTTATTCTATTCCATTTAGGGTTTTAACCAATGTTATGCATCCAATAAGTGTCTTTGTGTCATTGGATTAACGTTTAGGTCACTTTCATCCTTCCTTGCCTTATTCTAATCCATTTAGGGTTTTTAACAAATATTATGCATCCAATAGATGTGTTTGTGTCATTGGATTAACATTTAGTTCATTTTTGTCTTTCCTAGGCTTATTCTTGTTCATTTAGGGTTTTTAACCAATCTTGTGCATCACAAAAGTGCGTTTGTGTCATTGAATTAAAATATAGGTCATATTCTTCCTTCCTAGGCTTATTCAAATCCATTTAAGGTTTTAAAACAATCTTGTGCATCTAATAAGTGTGTTTTCGTCATTTGATAAATATATTGGTCATTTTCGTCCTCTTTAGGCTTATTCAAGTCCATTTAGGGCTTTTAAACAATCTTCTGCGTCTGTTAAGTGTGTTTGTGTCATTGGATTAATATTTAGGTCTTTTTTGTCCTCCCTGGGCTTATTTTTGTCCATTTAATGGTTTGTAAACAATCTTGTGGATCCAATAAGTGTGTTTGTGTCATTGGATTAACATTTAGGTCATTTTCATCCTCCCTAGGCTTATTCTAATCCATTAATTGTTTTTAAACATTCTTGTACATCAATTAAATGTGTTTGTGTCATTCGATTAACATTTAGGTCTTTTCCGTCCTCTTTCGACTAATTCTAATCTTTATAGGGTTTTCAACCAATCTTTTGACACCAATAAGTTTGTCTATGCTATTGGATTATGATTTTGGTCATTCTCGTCATCCTTCGACTTATTCTAGTACATTTCGGGTTTTAACCATTCTTATTCCTCAAATAAGCGTGTTTGTGTCATTCGGTTTAAATTTAGGTCATTTTTGTCCTCCCTAGATTTATTCTAGTCCATTTAGGGTTTTTAAACAATCTTGTGTCGCCAATAAAGGTGTTTTTGTCATTAGATTAACATTTAGGTCATTTTCGTCATTCTTTGACTTATTCTAGTCCATTTAGGGTTTTTAGCCAATCTTGTGCATCCAATACACGTGTTTGTGTCATGGGATTAACATTTAGGTCAATTTCGTCATCGCTAGGCTTATTCTATTTCATTTAGGGTTTTTAAGCAATCTTATGTATCCAATAAATGTGCTTGTGTCATTGGATTAACATTTATCTAATCTTATGCATACAATAAGTATAATGTGTCATTGGATTATTATTTTGGTTATTTTTCGTCCTCCCAAGGCTTATTCTAGCCCATTTAGGGTTTTTAACCATTGTTTTGCATCCAATAAGTGTGTTTGTGTCATTGGATTAACATTTAGGCCGTTTTCATCAGCCGTCAATTTATTCTAGTCCATTTTAGTTTTTTAAGCAATCTTGTGCATCCAATACATGTGTTTGTGTCATTGGATTCACATTTAGGTCAATTTCGTCATCACTAGGCTTATTCTAATCCATTTAAGGTTTTTAACCAATCTTATACGTCGAATAAGTGTGTTTGTGACATTGGATTCACATTTAGGTCATTTTCTTCTTCCCTTGGCTTATTCTTGTCCATTAAGGGTTTTTAACAAATGTTATTCATCCAATAAGTGTGTTTGTGTCATTAGATTAACATTTAGGTCATTTTCATCCTCCATAGGCGTAATCTAATCCATTTAGAGTTTTTAACCAATCTTAAGAATCCAAAGAGTGTATTTTTGCCATCGGAATAACATTTAGGTCATTTTTCTCCTCCGTAGGCTTATTCAAGTCCATTTAGGCTTCAAACCAATTTTGTTCATCCAATACGTGTGTTTGTGTCATGGGATTAACATTTAGATCGTTTTCTTCCTCCCTAGGCTTATTCTAGTCTATTGAGGGGTTTTAAACAATCTTGTGCGTCCAATGAGTGCGTTTGTGTCATATGATTAACATTTAGGTCATTTTCTTTCTCCCTAGGCTTATTCTAATCCATTTAGGGGTTTTAACCATTCTCTTGCGTCAAATAAGTGTGTTTTGGTCATTAGATTAACATTTAAACCATTTTTGTCCTACCTATGATTATTCTAGCCTATTTAGGATTTTTAAACAGTCTTGTGCATCCAATAATGGTATTTGTGTCATTGGATTAACCTTTAGGCCATGTTTGCATCCTTCGACGTATTCTAGTCAATTGAGGATTTTTAACCAATCTTGTCAATCTAAAAAATGCGTTTTTGTCATTGCATTAACATTTTGGTCGTTTTCGTCATCCCTAGGCTTACTCTAATCCATTTAGGGTTTTTAACCAATCTTATGCATCCAATAAGTGTGTTTGTGCCATTGGCTTAACATTTAGTTTATTTTTGTCTTCCCTAGGCTTATTCTCGTCCATTTAGGGCTTTTAACCAATCTTGTGCATCCAAAAAATGTGTTTGTGTCATTGGATTAACATTTAGGTCATTTTCATCCTCCTTAGGCTTATTCACATCCATTTAGGGTTTTTAAAAAATCTTGTGCATCCAATAAGTGTGTTTGTGTTATAAGATTAATATTTAGGCCATTTTCGTCTTCCCTAGGCTTATTCTAATCCATTTAGTAATTTTAATCAAACTTATGCATCCAATAAGTGTGTTTGTGTCATTGGATTAACATTTAGTTTATCTTTGTCCTCCCTATGCTTATTCTAGTCCGTTTAGGGTTTTTAAAAAATCTTGTGCATCCAATAAGTGCGTTTGTGTCATTAGATTAACATTTAGGTCATTTTCATCCTCCATAGGCTTATTCTAATCCATTTAGGGTTTTTAACCAATCTTAAGAATCCAAAGAGTGTATTTTTGTCATTGGAATAACATTTAGGTCATTTTTCTCATCTCCGTAGGCTTATTCAAGTCCATTTAGGCTTCAAACCAATTTTGTTCATCCAATACGTGTGTTTGTGTCATGGGATTAACATTCAGATCGTTTTCTTCCTCCCTAGGCTTATTCTAGTCTATTGAGGGGTTTTAAACAATCTTGTGCGTCCAATGAGTGCGTTTGTGTCATATGATTAACATTTAGGTCATTTTCTTTCTCCTAGGCTTATTCTAATCCATTTAGGGTTTTTAACCATTCTCTTGCATCAAATAAGTGTGTTTTGGGTCATTAGATTAACATTTAAACCATTTTTGTCCTACCTATGATTATTCTAGTCTATTTAGGATTTTAAACAGTCTTGTGCATCCAATAATGGTATTTGTGTCATTGGATTTAACCTTTAGGCCATGTTTGCATCTTCGACGTATTCTAGTCAATTGAGGATTTTTAACCAATCTTGTGCAATCTAAAAAGTGCGTTTTTGTCATTGCATTAACATTTTGGTCGTTTCGTCATCCCCTAGGCTTACTCTAATCCATTTAGGGTTTTTAACCAATCTTATGCATCCAATAAGTGTGTTTGTGCCATTGGCTTAACATTTAGTTTATTTTTGTCTTCCCTAGGCTTATTCTCGTCCATTTAGGGCTTTTAACCAATCTTGTGCATCCAAAAATGTGTTTGTGTCATTGGATTAAACATTTAGGTCATTTTCATCCTCCTTAGGCTTATTCACATCCATTTAGGGTTTTTAAAAATCTTGTGCATCCAATAAGTGTGTTTGTGTTATAAGATTAATATTTAGGCCATTTTCGTCTTCCCTAGGCTTATTCTAATCCATTTAGTAATTTTAATCAATCTTATGCATCCAATAAGTGTGTTTGTGTCATTGGATTAACATTTAGTTTATCTTTGTCCTCCCTATGCTTATTCTAGTCCGTTTAGGGTTTTTAAAAAATCTTGTGCATCCAATAAGTGCGTTTGTGTCATTGGATTATCATTTAGGTCATTTTCGTCCTCGTTCGACTAATTCTAATCCATTTAGGGTGTTTAACCAATCTTGTAAATCCAATAAGTTCGTCTATGTCATTAGATTAACATTAGGTCATTTTCGTCATCCTTCCACTTATTCTAGTCCATTTTTGGTTTTTAACCAATCTTGTGCATCCAATAACTTTTTGTTTGTGTCATTGGATTAACATTTAAGTCATTTTCTTCTTTCCTAGGCTTATTCTAATCCATTTAAGGTTTTTAACCAATCTTTTGCATCCAAAATGTGTGTTTATGTCATTTGATTAACATTTAGTTCATTTTTATCTTCCCTAGGCTTATTCCAGTCCATTTAGGGGTTTTAAACAATCTTGTGCATCCAATAAGTGTGTTTCTATCGTTAGATTAATATTTAGGTCATTTTCGACTTCTTTAGGCTTATTCTAATACATTTAGGGTTTTTAATCAATCTGATGCATCCAACAAGTGTGTTTGTGTCATTGGATTTACATTTAGTTCATTTTTTTCCCTCCCTATGCTTATTCATGTCCATTTAGGGTTTTTAAACAATTGTGTGCATCCAATAAGTGCGTTTGTGTCATTGGAAAAACAACTACGTCATTTCCATCCTGCTTCGACTAATCCTAATCCTTTTAGTGTTTTTAACCAATCTTATGCATCTAATAAGTGTCTTTGTGTCATTGAATTAACATTTAGGTCATTTTCGTCCACCCTTGGCTTATTTTAATCCATTTAGGGTTATTAACCAATCTTATGCATCCAATAGGTGTGTTTGTGTCGTTGGATTAACATTGAGTTTATATTTTTCTTCCCAAGTCTCATTCTTGTCCATTTAGGATTTTTAACCATTCTTGTGCATCACAAAAGTGCGTTTGTGTCATTGAATTAAAATTTAAGTCATATTCTTCCTTCTTAGGCTTATTCAAATCCATTTAGGGTTTTAAAACAATTTTGTGCTTCCAATAGGTGTGTTTGTGTCATTTGATAAATATATAGGTCATTTTTGTCCTCTTTAGGCATATTCAAGTCTTTTTACCGCTTTTAAACAATCTTGTGCATCCGTAACTGTGTTTGTGTCATTCGATTAATATTTAGGTCTTTTCCGTCCTCCCTAGGCTTATTCAACCTCATTTAGGGTTTTTAAACAATCATGTACGTCCATTAAGTGTGTTTATGTTAATTGATAAACATTTAGGTAATTTTCATCCTCATTAGGCTTATTTTATTCCATTTAGGGTTTTTAAATAATCTTTTGCATCCAAAAGTGTGTTAGTATCATTAGATTAATATTTAGGTCATTTTCGACTTCCCTAGGCTTATTCTAATACATTTAGGGTTTTTAATCAATATGATGCATCCAATAACTGCGTTTGTGTCATTGGTTTAACATTTAGTTCATTTTTGTCCTCGCTATGATTTTTCTTGTCCATTTAATGATTTTAAACAATCGTGTGCATCCAATAAGTGTGTTTATGTCATTGGATAAACATTTAAGTCATTTTCATCCTCCTTCGACTAATTCTAATCCTTTTAGGGTTTTTAACCAATGTTGTGAATCCAATAAGTTCATCTATGTCATTGTATTAACATTTAGGTCATTTTTGTCCTCCCATGGCTTATTCTAATCCATTTAGGGTTTTAACCAATGTTATGCATCCAATAATTGTCTTTGTGTCATTGGATTAACATTTAGGTCACTTTCGTCCTCCCTTAGCTTATTTTAATCCATTTATGGTTTTTAACCAATATTAGGCATCCAATAGGTGTGTTTGTGTCATTGGATTAACATTTAGTTCATTTTTGTCTTCCATAGGCTTATTTTAGTCCATTTAGGTTTTTTAACGAATCTTGTGCGTCACAAAAGTGCGTTTGTGTCCTTGAATTAGAATTTAGGTCATTTTCTTCCTTCTTAGGGTTATTCAAATCTATTTAGGGTTTTTAAACAATCTTGTGCATCCAATAAGTGTGTTTGTGTCATTGGATTAATATATAGGTCATTTTTATCCACCCTAGGCTTATTCTAATCCATTTAGGGTTTTTAACAAATCTTATCCACCCAATAAGTGTGTTTGTGTAAATGGATTAACATTTAGGTCATTTTTGTCCTCCTTTTGCTTATTTTTGTCCATTTAAAGGTTTGTAAACAATCTTGTGTATCCAATAAGTGTGTTTGTGTCATTGGATTAACATTTAGGTCATTTTCGTCCTCACTAGGTTTATTCTAATACATTTAAGGGTTTCTAACTGACCTTATGCATCCGATAAGTGTGTTTGTGTCATTGCATTAATATTTAAGTCATTTTTGTCCTCCCTAGGCTTATTCTGGTCCCTTTAGGGTTTTTAAACAATCTTGTGCATCCAATAAGTACATTTGTGTCATTGGATTAACATTTAGGTCATTTTTGTCGTCCCTAGGCTTATACTAATCTATTAAGGGTTTTTAATCATTCTTATGCATCCAATAAGTGTGTATGTGTCATTTGATTAACATTTAGGTCATTTTTATCTTCCGTATGCTTATTCTAGTCCATTTAGGGTTTTTAACCAATCTTGTGCATCCAAAAGTGTGTTGTGTCAATGGATTAACATTTAGGTCATTTTAGTCCTCCTTATGCTTATTCTAATCCATTTTTGGTTTTTAACCAATCTTGCGCATCCAGTACGTGTGATTGTGTTATTGGATTCACATTTAGTTCATTTTTGTCCACCCTTTGATTATTCTAGTCCATTTAGGATTTTTAATTAGTCTTGTGCATCCAATAAAGGTGTCTTTGTGTCATTGGATTAATATTTAGGTCATTTTCGTTCTCCCTTGGTATATTTTAATCCATATAGGGTTTTTAACCTATCTTATGCATCACAAAAGTGCGTTTGTATCATTGAATAAAAATTAGGTCATTTTCTTCCTTCTTAGGGTTATTCAAATCCATTTAGGGTTTTTAAACAATCTTGTGCATCCAATAAGTGTGTGTGTGTTTCATTGGATTAATATATAGGTCATTTTCGTCCTCTTTAGATTTATTCAAGTCCATTTAGGGCTTTTAAACAATCTTGTGGATCCAATAAGTGTGTTTGTGTCATTGGATTAATATTTAGGTTCTTTTCATCCTCCCTATGCTTATTACAGTCCAATTAGGGTTTTTAAACAATCATGTGCATCCATTAATTGTGTTTGTGTAATTGGATAAACATTTTGGTCATTTTCATTCTCTCTAGGCTTATTCTAATCCATTTAGGATTTTTAAACAATCTTGTTCATCAATTAAGTGTGTTTGGTTCGTTGGATAAACATTTAGGTCTTTTTCGTCCTCCATCGACTAATTCTTACCCATATAGGGTTTTTAACCAATCTTTTCAATCCAATAAGTTCGTCTGTGCCATTAGATTAAGATTTTGGTGATTCTCTTCATCCTTTGACGTATTCTAGTCCATTTAGTGTTTTTAACCAATCTTGTGAATCCAATAGGTGTGTTTGTGTCATTGGATTAACATTTATGTCATTTTCATCCTGCCTAGTTTTATTCTAATCCATTTAAGATTTTTAACTAAGGTTTTGCATCAAATAAGTGTGTTTGTCTCATTGGAATAATATTTAGGTCATTTTTGTCATTCTTTGACTTATTCTAGTCCACTTTGGGTTTTTAGCCAATCTTGTGCATCTAATGTGTATGTTTGTGTCACTGGATTCACATTTATGTCAATTTCGTCATCCATAGGCTTATTCTATTTCATTTAGGGTTTTAACAAATATTTTGCATCCAATAACTGTGCTTGTGTCATTGGATTAACATTTATCCAATCTTATGCATCCAATAAGTGTGTTTGTGTCATTGGATTAACATTTAGGTTATTTTTGTCATCCGACGATTTATTCTAGTCCATTTTGGGATTTTAACCGATCTGGTGCATCCATTAAGTGTCTTTATGTCATTTGATTAACACTTAGTTCATTTTGGCTTCCCTAGGCTTATTCTAGTCCATTTAGAATTTTTAACTAATCAGGTGCATCCGAAAAGTGCGTTTGTGTGATTGGATTAACATTTAGGTTATTTTAGTCCTCCATAGTCTTATTCAAATCCATTTAGGGTTTTCAAACAATCTTGTGCATCCAATAAGTGTGTTTGTGTCATTAGATTATATTTTAGGTCATTTTCGACTTCCCAAGGCTTATTCTAATACATTTACAGTTTTTAATCAATCTAATGCATCCAATAAGTGTGTTTTGTCATTGGATTAACATTTAGTTCATTTTTCTCCTCCGTATGCTTATTCATGTCGATATAGGGTTTTTAAACAATCGTGTGCATCCAATAAGTGCGTTTGTTTCATTGGATAAACATTTAGGTCATTTTCATCCTCCTTCGACTAATTCTAATCCTTTTAGGATTTTTAACCAATCTTGTGAATCCAATAAGTTTGTGTATGCCATTGTATTAACATTTACGTCATTTTCGTCCTTCGTAGGCTTATTCTAATCCATTTAGGGTTTTAACCAGTGTTATGCATCCAATAAGTGTCTTTGTGTCATTGGATGAACATTTAGGTCATTTTCGTTCTCCCTTGGCTTATTTTAATCCATTTAGGGTTTTTAACCAATCTTATGCATCCAATAAGTGTGTTTGTGTCGTTGGACTAACATTTAGTCCATTTAGGGTTTTTAACCATTCTTGTGCATCACAAAAGTGCGTTTGTGTCATTGAACTAAAATTTAGGTCATTTTCTTCTTTCTTAGGCTTTTTCAAATTCATTTAGGTTTTTTAAACAACTTGTGCATCCAATAAGTGTGTTTGTGTCATTGGATTAATATTTCGGTCTTTTTAGTCCTCCCTAGGCTTATTCAACTCCATTTAAGGTTTTTAAACAAACATGTGCGTCCATTAAGTGCTTTTATGTCATTGGATAACGTTTAGGTCATTTTCATCCTCCTTAGGCTTATTCTAATCAATTTAGGGTTTTAAACAATCTGGTGCATCCAATAAGTGTCTTTGTGTCATTGGATTTACATTTAGGTCATTTTCGTTCTCCCTTGGCTTATTTCAATCCATTTAGGGTTTTTAACCAATCTTATGCATCCAATAAGTGTGTTTGTGTCGTTGGACTAACATGTAGTCCATTTAGGGTTTTTAACCATTCTTGTGCATCACAAAAGTGCGTTTGTGTCATTGAACTAAAATTTAGGTCATTTTCTTCTTTCTTAGGCTTATTCAAAATCATTTAGGGTTTTTAAACAACTTGTACATCCAATAAGTGTGTTTGTGTCATTGGATTAATATTTCGGTCATTTTAGTCCTCCCTAGGCTTATTCAACTCCATTTAGGGTTTTTGAACAAACATGTGAGTCCATTAAGTGCTTTTATGTCATTGGATAAACATTTAGGTCAATTTCGTCTTCCCTATAATATTCTAATACATTTATGATTTTTAATCAATCTGATGCATCCAATCCAATAACTGTGTTTGTGTCATTGGATTAACATTTAGTTCATTTTTGTCATCCCTATGCTTATTCTTTTCCATTTAGGGATTTTAAACAGTCGTATGCAACCACTAAGCGCGTTTGTGTCGTTGGATAAACATCTAGGTTATTTTCATCCTCCTTCGACTAATTCTAATCTTTTTAGGGTTTTTAACCAATGTTGTGAATCCAATAAGTTCATCTATGTCATTGTTTTAACATTTAGGTCTTTTTTTTCCTCCCATGGCTTATTCTAATTCATTTAGGGTTTTAACCAATGATGCACATCCAACAGGTGTGTTTGTGTCTGTACGACCCATAATTTTAAAGTATACTTTATGTATTTTAGTGTATGTTGGTATTGAACTCAGAGGCTTTTTAGCCAAAGTTATTAATATTTTTGGAGTTTATATGACCAAGAGTTATTTGATGCCGATTAGAATTACTTGTCGATGAATAAATTAAATTAACTGCGGTGAATCTTTTACGAAGAATTTAATGCGTTACGGGTGAAATGGGAATTTAACAAATATCTAGATATTTTGAGATATTTGTTAAGTTATAACATATATATATATATATGGTTGTTTGGAGGAAAAAGGGAAAGGAGATAGATAGAAGAAGAAAAGGAAATAGAAAGAAAGGAAATTAGAAGGAAGGAAAAGGAAAAGAAAAGGATATAAAAAGGAAAGAAAGAAAAGGAAAGAAAGGAAAAACAAGGGAAAGAAAAACAAAGGAGAGAAAAGAACATTTTTCCATCTTCTTCCTCTGCCTCGCGAAGCCACCATTTTCCTTCTTCCATTTTCGTTTTCCTTGCTTCCTTTAAGTTCAAGAATTGAAACCCAAGGCTAGTGGATGAGAAAGATCAAGTTCCCAACTCCTTCCTCCTTCTCAGATTCGAAAACGGAGTTATGGATTTCAAAACCGTCAAACACAAACCTCCCCGTTTCATCTAGATCTAAGCTTCGTTTCGCGAAGACATAGAAGGGAAAGTTGCTCACCACCATGCTTCGGAGATTTTACCGGATTTACTCGCGGTACCCTATCGAACGTTAAAGCTAATGTGAAGGTAAGGGCTCCTTCAAAACTTCTAGTTTGCATTTAGGGACTTATCTGTGATTGTGTGGAAAGGAATTTGTTAGGGTTGAAATGTTGATTTGGGGGAAAATGAATCTAAGACTTTATGGGTAAAATCTTAGAGTTAGGTTTTGGTTATATTGATGAATGTTTCGTGGAAAATGAATTTAAACTCATTTATGTATGATTTTGGGTAAATGAAACTTGTTGTGTTTGAGTGGTGGATTGTATTGATTTGTGTTCGTCGTATTTGACATGTTCTTAATTAATACTGATGAAATTTGTTGTTTGTATGGTTGGATTTTGTGGAGAAATGAATTGATGTGTTTTGGTATGAGTTGTGGATTGGATCATATAAGAGGTTTGAGTTAGTTTTGTGTGGAATTTGAAAACCATTAGAGTTAAACGAGTATTAAGAATGGGGAATCTCTTAATGTCTATGTTTACTTAATGTTGCGTGAAAACCATTAGAGTTAAACGAGTATTAAAAATGGGGAATCTTTTAAAATCTCGGTTTACTTAATGTGTGTTTGGGAAAATCGTTTAAGTTAAATGAGTATTAAGAATGGGGAATCTCTTAATGTCTTGTTTACTTAATGTTTGTTGTGAAAATCGTTTAGGTTAAAAGAGTATTAAGAATGGGGAATCTCTTAATATTTCTGTTTCCTTAATGTTTGTTGTGAAAATCGTTTAAGTTAAATGAGTATTAAAAATGGGGAATCTTTTAATATCTGCATTTGCTTGACGATTGTGGTGGATGGAGTCAGTATATGCTCATGCATTTTCATTCTTTTTGTAAATCGTGCAGACCCGTGATAGGTGGCACCTTGATAAATAGTACTTTGGCCTGTGATAGGCGGTACATTTATGATTTACGTTTTTGTAAACTGTGCAGACCCGTGATATGTGGCACCTCGGTAAACGGTACAGGCCCGTGGTAGGCAGTACGTTTACGGTTTACGCTTTTTTGTAAATTGTGCAGACCCGTTTTAAGTTAAATGAGTATTAAGAATGGGGAATCTCTTAATGTCTTGTTTACTTAATGTTTGTTGTGAAAATCGTTTAAGTTAAAAGAGTATTAAGAATGGGGAATCTCTTAATATTTCTCTTTCCTTAATGTTTGTTGTGAAAATCGTTTAAGTTAAATGAGTATTAAAAATGGGGAATCTTTTAATATCTGCATTTGCTTGACGATTGTGGTGGATGGAGTCAGTATATGCTCATGCATTTTCATTCTTTTTGTAAATCGTGCAGACCCGTGATAGGTGGCACCTTGATAAATAGTACTTTGGCCTGTGATAGGCGGTACATTTATGATTTACGTTTTTGTAAACTGTGCAGACCCGTGATATGTGGCACCTCGGTAAACGGTACAGGCCCGTGGTAGGCAGTACGTTTACGGTTTACGCTTTTTTGTAAATTGTGCAGACCCGTTTAAGTTAAATGAGTATTAAGAATGGGGAATCTCTTAATGTCTTGTTTACTTAATGTTTGTTGTGAAAATCGTTTAAGTTAAAAGAGTATAAGAATGAGGAATCTCTTAATATTTCTGTTTCCTTAATGTTTGTTGTGAAAATCGTTTAAGTTAAAATGAGTATTAAAAATGGGGAATCTTTTAATATCTGCATTTGCTTGACGATTGTGGTGGATGGAGTCAGTATATGCTCATGCATTTTCATTCTTTTTGTAAATCGTGCAGACCCGTGATAGGTGGCACCTTGATAAATAGTACTTTGGCCTGTGATAGGCGGTACATTTATGATTTACGTTTTTGTAAACCGTGCAGACCCGTGATATGTGGCACCTCGGTAAACGGTACAGGCCCGTGGTAGGCAGTACGTTTACGGTTTACGCTTTTTTGTAAATTGTGCAGACCCGTGATAGGTGGCACGTTGGTAATAGTACTTTGGCCTGTGATAGGCGGTACATTTACAATTACGTTCTTTTTAGTAAACCGTGCAGACCCGTGATAGGTGGCACCTCGGTAAACGATACGGGCCGTCATAGGCAGTACGTTTATGGTTTATGCTTTTTAGTAAATCGTGCAGACCCGTGATAGGTGGCACCTCGGTAATTGGTACTTTGGCCTGCGATAGGCGTACAATTATGATTTACGGCCCTTCGAGGAGGTTTTGTTTTGGAATTCCGAGTCCATGCATTTTCTAGTACGCATTGCATTAGGTGCTTGGCACATGAGTCGTGTTGAAACAAGTTATGATTGAGTGTTATGTATTGATGTTGTGTGTAAGTGTGACTGATTGTGTGGTGATTGTGTGGGAATTGCTAAGTGTTAAGATTTGGAATTGGTATGAATGATTTTGAGCTAGTTTATGTATTTTTGGAAGAATATGCAGGGAAATCGATTGGATGAGTTACAGGGACTTCCCTAATTTGACATAATCGATTTGCCAATCGGTTTTATAAATATGTTTTTCAAAACCATTTAAGAATCGATTTGGAAATCGATTTGGCCATCCAGGAATTCAGCAAAACTGACAAAAATCGATTTGGAAATCGATTGGCATTAAGTCAGGGGTTGAGCTATGCCGTCAATTGATTGCCCAATCGATTGAATTAAGCCCAGAATTCAAATTTCACTAAAAACCTTCAGGAAATCGATTGGCTTAATAGAAATTCTTATTTTGCGTTAGATAACAGATTGCTCATTGATTTATCAATGTCTTGGTTAGTTATGTATTACTTGATGGATTGAGAACTTTATTTTGTTTTCATTGTTATTTGGCATGTGTTATATGAACTTTTAGCATATGGAAAACCCTTTTAAGGTGCATGCTAAGTTGAAAGGTTATTTTGTGCATTTAAAAACTTAAATGTTATGTGATAATTGTTAATTTCGGTTGGTGACCCTTTACAACTATTGTGGAAATCTGGGCTTTGCCCTCAGATGAGAGCCAGGACAATCTTATCGGTTCGTACCCTGTGGATGGGAATCTTATCGGTTCGTACCCTGTGGAGGGGAATGTCTAACTGGAGCTATGTTAGGAGGATCTTACGGGGCGCGTGGAGATCACTCAGGGGGTTTAGTTTGTTTTGGAGAATGATCAGATTAGGTTGACATAGAGGGAAAATACGTCTTTCTTTTGAATTGTATTTATTTTAAAATGGAAGACTGTACCTACACTAATATTGTCAGCTTGACATGTTATGTTCGATGGGTTACATGTACCAACATTTGATGTGTAAATACTTTGGATTCGTATTTCAAAAACTATTCCGCTGCTTGTAAATTCTGTTGACTTATTTGTCGTTGTGTTACGACTTAAATAATTATCCAAAGGTATTTTACTTAATTATTCTTTGTTTCATGAGTTTGTTTTTGAAAGAAAAAAAAACACACCCTCGCTTTGAAAATCGGGGTGTTACATTGTGGTATCAGAGCTTTGGTTTGGTTTTATTTGGGGGATGTGGAGCCTTTGGTTATAGATTGTAGGTCAACCGGTAGGTTGGGAGTTGTTATCCGATCATGCGTCGGTTTAGGTGGTTTGGGTTGTCAAGTCCAAAATAGTTATTATGTGTTGATATATTCAAAACTAGGTTTTGGAATTATTCGAAGTGGGGTTAACACTTCTTCTTGATCTTGGTTTTTCGGAAACACTACCTCCAAGAGAGAACGACGTTGCAAGGATGAACGTCACTAGGGATCATCAAATGGTTGGAGCTACAAATAACATGGAGGTTTTGTTGTTGCACGAACTGCTGCAAAGACTCTGCGGGATCTGGAGAAGAGGAAAAAAGAGATTTGTGCTCTTAAGATTAAGAGGGTTAGAATATTTTCGTCGTTACCATCCTCCAAAGTTCAAGGGTGATGAGGACTCAGGAAAATAGTTGACTAGTGGATTCAAGATGTGGAAAAGATCTTCGAGATGACGGATTGTCAGGCAGAGTTGAAGCAAATCATGACGGCATGGAATTTATAAAATGGTTCCAAGGACACAGAAGCTATGTGTTGGTGTAAACTCGAAGATGATGAGTATGGATGGATTAACATTAGACTAATAAGGGATTTCAATTAAAGATCTAAGTTGAGGACTTTTGTTAAGAAAAATATTAGATGTTTTCCTGGTAGATTTCAGGATGAAACTGGATGAAGTTTGACAACTGTCAAAGATATGTGAACATCATGGAATTGTTGAAAAGATGAGGCTTCCATTTGGGATAACATTTGGTGCTTAGGTGCCAATGAAAGAGACGGGTATTGAAGTTAAGGGAGCGTTGCACATTAGGAGTGAATACTCCTTTGGATAGATAAAATACGCTTTGAGGAATTGTCGATACCTTGAGGGGAAAAGTCGAGCATTCGAGTTAGACTAGATTCGCAACTTGGACTATTAAGTATGAATCTCATAACGAGGGTAGGAGTGAGACCATGTATTTAGTTGATAAGTGACAAATCTCCTGGTGGTTTAGGAGATAATAAGTATGGATAGTGATATTGGATGAAACTATAGAGGCGTAAGTGTGAATTTTAAGCGATGTTTGGCAAAACATAATGAGTTAGGCCTTGATGTATTGAACTCTATGTTACCATTAAGTGGAATTTGAAGTATCGAGTACGGGAATACTTCGAGATGGCGATAATATAAGTTTTGAGAGTCTATTAAAGGATGGGAATTACTAAGAGGATGTTAATATTTTGATAGGTCAGAAGGATTATTCGAGATTTGATTTGGGACCCTAAGATGGTTGATTTTTTTTAGTTGATGATTTAAAATCCGCAAGGTTGGATGAAGGACCAATTGATGCTTAAAACTTTCATAATCGAAGGAGTTGAGGCGGGCTAGTGATAAATAATTCATGTTAAGAATGGAAGTGTTTGGAGATTTTGAGGATCAAATTTTAGAATCTTATTCAATGATAGAAAGTTAAAAAGAAGAAATGTAACAACTGATTTATGGTTTAGTTGTTGGTCTTGGGAAGTCAAGCGTGAAGATTTGAAATGATCGTTTCAGTAACTGGATGGACGAAGAAAGGTATGTGGGTTTTTGAGATATTGTACTGAAAAATTTATGAGGATGAAGTTATAGATAATTAGTTCTTAGGAAATGCTTATGGGGAACGTTTGAGAAATAATTCTTTAGGACGTTCGATTGTTAGGATTCTTTCAGTTCGTATCTCGGTGAAGGTTGATAGGGAATAAGAATCCAGCGAGTGAACCAAATATTGGAAAAGGTACCAAGAAATTTGTGGAGCAGCACATAGAGATGTAGCTTATGACAATTAAAGATTGATGAAAGGAATTATCTCACCTATAACTCAGACATTATTATTATAAAGGTATGCCAATGATATAAAGACATTACTCGAGTGCATGTCATGGGGATTGTTATCGTGTTCGTCAATCAAAGGAAGTTTGTGTGTCCCAAGTGGTATAGTCTTTAGCTTGTTTTTGAAAATATTTGAGGTAGTTTTGATCACCAAGCATATGTGGGGATGGAATTATTAAATTTATAAATGGAACAACATACCGATAAGAACACTACAATTTGACGTAGCTGTACGACTTAAGAAAAATCGAGGATTTGTGGACAAGGGAGAAATTTAGGAGTTCTCGGATGTAGTGATTGTTCTGTGCTCAGTGTGTTGGGGTCATTCTAAGTGTTTCAGTTTGGTACCAAATGGATGTTTCGTACCAAGTAGATGCCAATGAGACTACGTGACATAGGTATGGGATATTTTACTTCGTCGACAGGATCAAAGCTATAGGAAAATAAAGGAAATTCAATGGACTCTGAGAAGATGGTTGACTGCTTTTGTAAGTTGCAAGGAGCGCTATTACAGTTCGGCTAAGATAGTCTAAGCCACTATCATGGTTGTTGGCTATTTATTGACAAATTGAGGGACTGATCATCCTTAATCTCTTGTTGATAGTAGACAAAATCATGTTGAATGGAACGGACGAGCCTTACCGACTATGGATGTGTGTGAAGTTATTAAACACCCTATGAAAAGTGGTAGGCAACACTTTTTTTCGAGAAGGCCGGGTGAAACAAGTTGTGACTAGTGTGTTGAATTTGAGTACGAACCTAGTGTGGATTGCTACTCGTACTTTAAGTTTCGAGGACGAAACTAATTTTAGGGGGGTAGTAATGTAAGACACATAATTTTAAAGTATACTTTATGTATTTTAGTGTATGTTGGTATTGAACTCGGAGGCTTTGTAGCCAAAGTTATTAATATTTTGGAGTTTATATGACCAAGAGTTATTTTGATGCCGATTAGAATTACTTGTCGATGAATAAATTAAATTAACTGCGGTGAATCTTTTACGAAGAATTTAATGCGTTACGGGTGAAATGGGAATTTAACAAATATCTAGATATTTTGAGATATTTGTTAAGTTATAATTTATATATATATATATTATATATATATATATATATATGGTTGTTTGGAGGAAAAAGGAAAGGAGATAGAAAAGAAAGAAAAGGAAATAGAAAGAAAAGAAATTAGAAGGATGGAAAAGGAAAAGAAAATGATATAAAAAGGAAAGAAAGAAAGAAAGAAAGAAAAGAAAGAAAGGAAACAAGGGAAAGAAAAACAAAGGAGAGAAAAGAACATTTTTCCATCTTCTTCCTCTGCCTCGCGAAGCCACCATTTTCCTTCTTCCATTTTCGTTTTCCTTGCTTCCTTTAAGTTCAAGAATTGAAACCAAGGCTAGTGGATGAGAAAGATCAAGTTCCCAACACCTTCCTCCTTCTCAGATTCGAAAACGGAGTTAGGGATTTCAAAACCGTCAAACACAAACCTCCCCGTTTCATCTAGATCTAAGCTTCGTTTCGCGAAGAGATAGAAGGGAAAGTTTCTCACCACCACGCTACGGTGCTAAGGAACCAACTTTGGAGGCGACGTTGCGAGCTGAGATTTTACCGGATTTACTCGCGGTACCGTATCGAACGTTAAAGCTAACATGAAGGTAAGGGCTCCTTCCAAACTTCTAGTTTGCATTTAGGAACTTATCTGTGATTGTGTGGAAAGGAATTTGTTAGGGTTGAAATGTTGATTTGGGGGAAAATGAATCTAAGGCTTTATGGGTAAAATCTTAGAGTTAGGTTTTGGTTATATTGATGAATGTTTCGTGGAAAATGAATTTAAACTCATTTATGTATGATTTTGAGTAAATGAAACTTGTTGTGTTTGAGTGGTGGATTGTGTTGATTTGTGTTCGTCGTATTTGACGTGTTCTTAATTAATACTGATGAAATTTGTTGTGTGTATGGTTGAATTCTGTGGATAAATGAATTGATGTGTTTTGGTATGAGTAGTGGATTGGATCTGATAATAGGTTTGAGTTTGTTTTGTGTGGAATTTGAAAACCATTAGAGTTAAACGAGTATTAAGAATGGGGAATCTCTTAATGTCTACGTTTATTTAATGTTGGCGTGAAAACCATTAGAGTTAAACGAGTATTAAAAATGGGGAATCTTTTAATATCTGCATTTGCTTAACGATTGTGGTTGATGGAGTCAGTATATGCTCATGCATTTTCATTCTTTTTGTAAATCGTGCAGACCCGTGATAGGTGGCACCTTGATAAATAGTACTTTGGCCTGTGATAGGCGGTACATTTATGATTTACGTTTTTGTAAACTGTGCAGACCCGTGATAGGTGGCACCTCGGTAAACGGTACGGGCCCGTGATAGGCAGTACGTTTATGGTTTACGCTTTTTTGTAAATTGTGCAAACCCGTGATAGGTGGCACGTTGGTAAATAGTACTTTGGCCTGTGATAGGTGGTACATTTACAATTTACGTTCTTTTTAGTAAACCGTGCAGCCCGTGATAGATGGCACCTCGCTAAACGGTACGGGCCAGTGATAGGCAGTACGTTTATGGTTTACGCTTTTTAGTAAATCGTGCAGACCCGTGATAGGTGGCACCTCGGTAATTGGTACTTTGGCCTGTGATAGGCGGTACAATTATGATTTACGGCCCTTCGAGGAGGGTTTTGGTTTGGAATTCCGAGTCCATGCATTTTGGCATATACGCATCTCATTAGGGTGCTTGGCACACGAGTCGTGTTTGAAACAAGTTATGATTGAGTGTTATGTATTGATGTTGTGTGTAAGTGTGATTGACTATAAACTATTTCGAAACCCAATTTGCCATGGTGATTGTGTGGGAATTTCAAAGTGTTAAGATTTGGAATTGGTATGAATGATTTTGAGTTAGTTTATGTATTTTTGGAAGAATATGCAGGGAAATCGATTTCCCAATCGATTGGATGAGTTACAGGGACTTCCCTAATTTGACATAATCGATTTTATAATATGTTTTTCAAAACCATTTAAGAAATCGATTTGGAAATCGATTTGGCCATGCAGGAATTCAGTAAAACTGACAAAAATCGATTTGGAAATCGATTGGCATTAAGTCAGGGGTTGAGCTAGGCTGTCAATTGATTGTCCAATCGATTGCCCAATCGATTGAATTAAGCCCATAATTCAAATTTCCCTAAAAACCTTCAGGAAATCGATTGGCTTAGTAGAAATTCTTATTTTGTGTTAGATAATAGATTGCTCATTGATTTATCAATGTCTTGGTTAGTTATGTATTACTTGATGGATTGAGAACTTTATTTTGTTTTCATTGTTATTTGGCATGTGTTATATGAACTTTTAGCATATGGAAAACCCTTTTAAGGTGCATGCTAAGTTGAAAGGATATTTTGTGCATTAAAAACTTAAATGTTATGTGATAATTGTTAATTTCAGTTGGTGACCCTTTACAACTATTGTGGAAATCTGGGCTTTGCCCTCAGATGAGAGCCAAGACAATCTTACCGGTTCGTACCCTGTGGATGGGAATGTAGAGGGGAATGCCTAACTGGAGCTATGTCAGGAGGATCTTACGGGGCGCGTGGAGATCACTCAGGGCGTTTAGTTTGTTTTGGAGAATGATCAGATTAGGTTGACATAGAGGGAACATACGTCTTTCTTTTGAATTGTATTTATTTTAAAATGGAAGACTGTACCTACACTAATATTGTCAGCTTGACATGTTATGTTCGATGGGTTACATGTACCAACTTTTGATGTGTAAGTACTTTGGATTCGTATTTCAAAAACTATTCCGCTGCTTGTAAATTCTGTTGACTTATTTGTCGTTGTGTTACGACTTAAATAATTATCCAAAGGTATTTTACTTAATTATTCTTTGTTTCATGAGTTTGTTTTTGAAAAAAAAAAAAATACACCCTCGCTTTGAAAATTGGGGTGTTACAGTGTCATTGGATTAACATTTATTCATTTTTGTCTTCCCTAGGCTTACTCTGGTCCATTTAGGGTTTTTAACCAATCTGGTGCATCATAAAAGTGCGTTGGTGTCATTGAATTAAAATTTAGGTCATTTTCTTCCTTCTTAGGCTTATTCAAATCTATTTAATGTTTTAAACAATCTAGTGCATCCAATAATTGTGTTTGTGTCATTTGATTAATATATAGGTTATTTTCGTCCTCTTTAGGCATATTCAAGTCCATTAAGGGCTTTTAAACAACACTTGTGCATCCAATAATGTGTTTGTATCATTGGATTAATATTAAGGTCTTTTTCATCCTCCCTAGGCTTATTCAACTCCATATAGGGTTTTTAAACAATCTTGTGCGTCCATTAAGTGTGTTAGTGTCATTAGATTAATATTTAGGTCATTTTCGACTTCCTTAGGCTTATTCCAGTCCATTTAGGATTTTTAACCATTCATGTGCATCCAAAAAGTGTGTTTGTGTCATTGGATTAACATCTAGGTTATTTTAGTCACCCACAGGCTTATTCAAATCCATTTAGGGTTTTTAAACAATTTTATGTATCCAATAAGTGTGTTTTTGTCATTAGATAAATATTTAGGTCATTTTCGACTTCCCTAGGCTTATTCTAATACATTTAGGGTTTTTAATCAATCTAATGCATCCAATTAGTGTATTTGTGTCATTGGATTAACATTTAGTTCATTTTTGTCCTCCGTATACTTATTCATGTCCATTTAGGGTTTTTAAACAATCGTGAGCATCCAATAAGTGCGTTTGTGTCATTGGATAAACATTTAGGTCATTTTCATCCTCCTTCGACTAATTCTAATCCTTTTAGGGTTTTTAACCAATCTTGTGAATCCAATAAGTTTTCTATGTCATTTTCGTCATCCCTAGGCTTATTCTTATCCATTTAGGGTTTTAACTAGTGTGATGCATCCAATAAGTGTCTTTGTGTCATTGGATTAACATTTAGGTCATTTTCGTCCTCCCTTGGCTTATTTTAATCCATTTAGGGTTTTTAACCAATCTTATGTGTAACACCCCGATTTTCAAAGCGAGGGTGTATTTTTTTTTTTCAAAAGAGATTAAACTAAAAATAGAGAAATAAATAAGGAAATGTCTTTGGATAAATAATTGAGTCATTATAATTTAAAAGAAGCGGAAAAGTTTCTCCAAATATAAATCCAAAGCATTTACACAACAATAAATGGTACATGGAACCCATTCAAATAAGATGTCAAACTGACAATATTAGTATAAGTACAGTTTTCCAAATTAAAATACTCCAACCCAAAAAGAAGGACGTCTAGTCCCTATACATCAACCTAATCTGATCATCCTACCAAAAAAACTATACACCCTGAGTGATCTCCGCGCGCCCCGTGATATCCTCCTAACGTAGCTCCAGTCAAGCATTCCCATCCGTAGGGTACGAACCGGTAAGATCGTTCTGACTCTCATCTGAGGGCAAAGCCGAGATTTCCACAATAGTTGTAAAGGGTCACCAACCAAAATTAATAGATAACACATAACATTTAAGTTTTAAATGCACAAAATAACCTTTCAACTAAGCATGCAACTTAAAAGGATTTCTCATATGCTAAAAGTTCATGTAATGCTTGCCAATTAAAAATGAAATCAAAATGAAGTTCTCAATCCATCAAGTAATACATAACTGACCAAAGCATTGATAATTCAATTGGGCAATCGATTATCTAACTCAAAATAAGGACTTCTGCTGAGCCAATCGATTGCCAAATCGATCTGGTCATTTCTGCTGAGTTCCTGCATGACCAAATCGATTTCTAAGTCGATTTTGTCAGTTTTGCTGAGTCCCTGTGTTGCCAAATCGATTTCCAAATCGAGTTTGGCAGTTTTGCTGAGTTCCTGCCTCTCTGCCAATCGATTTCCAAATCAATTTCTTAAAGATTTTGAAGGACATATTTATACAATCGATTGGCAAAACGATTAGGTTAAAATAGTGAACTTCCTGCAACTCATCCAATCGATTGGGAAATCGATTTCCCTGCTTATTCTTCCAAAAATACTTAAACTAATTCAATCACACTCACACATAACTCCAAAACTAAACACCTAGCAAAACCCACACAATTACCACAACAATTCCAATTCAAAACCACTCAATCATATACTTGATTCAAACACGACTCGTGTGCCAAGCACCTAATGCAATGCGTATATGCCAAAATGCATGGACTCGAAATCCAAACCAAAACCCTCCTCGAAGGGCCGTAAATCATAATTGTACCGCCTATCGCAGGCCAAAGTACCAATTACCGAGGTGCCACCTATCACGGGTCTGCACGATTTACTAAAAGCGTAAACCATAAACGTACTGCCTATCACAGGCCCGTATCGTTTACCGAGGTGCCACCTATCACGGGTCTGCACGGTTTACTAAAATAACGTAAATTGTAAATGTACCGCCTATCACAGACCAAAGTACTATTTACCAAGGTGCCACCTATTACAGGTATGCACAATTTACTAAAAAGCGAAAACCATAAACGTACTGCCTATCACGGGCCCGTATCGTTTATCGAGGCCAAAGTACTATTTATCAAGGTGCCACCTATCATGGGTCTGCACGATTTACCAAAAGCATGAAAATGCATGAGCCTATACTGACTCCATCCACAACAATCGTTAAGCAAATGTAGATATTAAACGATTCCCCATTTTTAATACTCATTTGACTTACACGATTTTCACAACAAACATTAAGCAAACAGAAATATTAAGAGATTCCCCATTCTTAATACTCTTTTAACTTAAATGATTTTCCAAAACAACATTAAGTAAACCGAGATATTAAAAGATTCCCCATTTTTAATACTCGTTTAACTCTAATGGTTTTCACACACAACATTAAGTAAACGTAGACATTAAGAGATTCCCCATTCTTAATACTCGTTTAACTTAAACGATTTTCTCAAACACACATTAAGTAAACCGAGATATTAAAAGATTCCCCATTTTTAATACTCGTTTAACTCTAATGGTTTTCAAATTCCACAACAAAGTCAACTCAAACATATTATCAAATTCAATTCACAATCCACACCAAAACACATCAAATTTCATCGATATTAACTTAGAACACGTCAAATACGACGAACACAAATAAACATAACATAACACTCTAACACAACAAGTTTCATTTACTCAAATCATACATAATGAGTTTTAAATTCATTTTCCACGAAACATTCATCAATATAACCAAACCTAACTCTAAGATTTTACCCATAAAGCCTTAGAATCATTTTCCCCCAAACCAAGACTTCAACCCTAACAAATTCCTTTCCACACAACCACAGATAAGTCCCTAAATGCAAACTAAAAGTTTGGAAGGAGCCCTTACCTTAACGTTAGCTTTAACGTGCGTTTCCGGTACCGCGAGTAATTCCGGTAAAAATCTTCGCTCGCAACGTCGCCTCCAAGTTGGTTCCCTAGCACCGTAGTGTGGTAGTGAGCAACTTTCCCTTCTATCTCTTCGTGAAACGAAGCTTCGATCTAGATGAAACGGGAAGGTTTGTGTTTGACGGTTTTTAAAGTCTCTAATGCCGTTTTTCTTCGTTTTCGAATCAACGAGGAAGAGTGAAGTTAAGAAATCTTCTCTTTCACACCTCAACAAACCTTGGGTTTCTATTCTTGAAGAACGGAAGCCATGAAAACGAAAATGGAGGAAGGAGGAATCTTGAGCACGAGACAGGGAGAGGAAGATGAAAAATCTGATTTTCTTCCTTTCTCTTTTCTTTCTTTGTTTTTCCTTTCTTCCTTTTTCCTTCTTTCCTTTTTATACCCTTTTCTTTTCCTTTTCCTTCCTTCTAATTTCCTTTCTTTTTCCCTCCAAACAAACATATAGAAATATATATATATATATATATATATATATATATATATATATATATTTATAAATATATATTATTAAAACTTAACAATATCTCAAAATATCTAGATATTTGTTAAATTACCATTTCACCCGCAACGCATAAAATTCTCCGTAAAGGATTCACCGCAGTTAATTTAATTTATTTATCGACGAGTAATTCTAAACAGCATCAAAATATCTTTTTGATCATATAAACTCCAAAATATTATTAACTTTGGCTAAAAAGCCTCCGAGCCAAAATCCAAAATACACAAAGATACATAATGTATACTTTAAAATTATGGGTCTTACATTACTACCCCCTAAAATTAGTTTCGTCCTCAAAACTATGCGTCGATAAATAACCCTGGGTGCTGTTCTCTCATCTTGCTTTCCAGTTCCCAAGTCGCATCTCCAGTAATTGGGTTCCAAATCACCTTGACCAATGAAACATCCTTGGTCCTCAATTGCTTAATCTTCCTGTCATCAAATTTCACAGGTGGTACTTCGAATGACAAGTTATCCTTCAGCTGGATTGTGTCTGGTTCGATCACATGAGATGGATCTGCAAGATATTTCCTCAACTGTGACACATGAAACACGTCATGAATATCGGACAGTATCGGTGGCAATGCAATCCGATAAGCAACAGGCCCAATTCGTGCAGAAATCTGATATGGTCCAATGAATTTTGGAGTCAACTTCTTCGATTTCAATGCTCTACCAACTCCAGTAGTAGGTGTGACTCTCAGAAATACATGGTCACCCTGTTCGAATTCTAAAAGTTTGCGACGCTTGTCCGCGTAACTCTTCTGACGATCCTGTGAAGTCTTCATTTTCTCCTTAATCTTCCTTACCTTAGCTGTAGTCTGTTGCACCATCTCCGGTCGACTATCATACTTTCACCGTCCTTATACCAACACAAGGGCGTTTGACACTTGCGCCCATATAAAGCCTCATATGGTGTCATTCCAATACTTGCGTGGAAACTATTGTTGTAGGTGAACTCAATCAACGGAAGTACATCATCCCAACTTCCCCTATCATCTAATACACATGCTCTCAACAGATCTTCCAGGGACTGATTTGTCCTTTCAGTCTGTCCGTCCGTTTGTGGATGGTAAGCTGAACTCAATCGTAGTTTCGTTCCCAATGCTTCGTGCAATGCTCCCCAAAAATGTGATGTGAACTTCGGATCACGGTCTGATACAATACTCGACGGTACCCCGTGTAACCTCACATTTTCAGCGATGTAGATCTCCGTTAGCTGATCTACCTTATAGGTGGTCTTTACCGGCAAAAAGTGAGCGGATTTAGTCAGTCGATCCACTATTACCCATATAGAATCATTCTTTCTCCTTGTTTTTGGCAATCCAGTTATAAAATCCATGGAAATGCTGTCCCACTTCCATTCCGGTATATCTAAAGGTTGCAACATCCCAGCAGGTCGCTGATGTTCCACCTTCGCTTTCTGACAAGTTAGACAAGTCGATACATACTCCGCTACATGTTTCTTCATTCCTGGCCACCAATAATGCTGTCTCAAATCCTGATACATCTTTGTTGCTCCAGGATGAATACTCAACTATCTTTTATGAGCCTCTTCTAAGATTGTTTTCCTCATATCTGTAATCTCTGGTACACAAATCCTACCATTACATCGGCAAAATATTATCTGATCCAATCTTGAACTCAGTCGTCTTCCATTGCACTATTAGGTTCCTCTTTTCTTGTATTAAGACGTCATCTTGAGAATTTGCAATGTCTTCAAGTAGTCCACTCGAAATCTTAATCATTCCGAATTTCAAAATTCCGGTGCAAACTCTACGTTCAAGTGTAGGTCTCTAAAATCTTCCCACAACTCTTGTTGTCTAGCTATAATTGTTGAAGACACCGATACACTTCTTCTACTCAACGCATCAGCCACTACATTGGCCTTCCCAGGGTGGTACTGCAGTGTGAAATCAAAATCTTTGAGAGTCTCCATCCACCGTCTCTAGCGCATGTTCAGTTCCTTCTGATCAAACAAATATTTCAAACTTTTATGGTCACTGAACACTGTGAACGTGCACCCATATAAATAGCGCCTCCAGATCTTCAATCAAAAACAACAGCAGCAAGCTCCAAATCATGAGTAGGGTAGTTTCTCTCATGAATCTTCAGTTGCCTTGAGGCATAAGCTACAGCTTTCTTGTGTTGCATCAGAACACATCCCAAACCTTGGTGAGATGCATCACAATAAACTTCATAGGTTCATCTGATTGCGGTAGCACCAATACAAGTGAGGTCGTCATTTTCTCTTAGTAACTGAAAATTTCCTCACACTTCTCCTTCCATGCGAACGGTTGATCTTTCTGGTAAGTTGTGTCAATGGAGTCACAATCTTTGCAAAACCTTCAATAAACCTCCTGTAGTACCCTGCCAGTCCTACAAAGCTTCGTATGTCAGTGACAGTCTGAGGCTGTTTCCAAGCAAGAACCGCCTCAATTTTAGCTCGGATCTACAGCGATTCCTTCCTAGGTTATTACATGTCCTAAGAAGTTCACTTTTTCTAGCCAAAACTCACACTTCGACAAAATTGGCATATAACTGCTTTCTCACGTAAAATCTCAAGAACTTGATGTAAGTGTTCTCCATGCTCTTCTTCAGTTCTCGAGTAAATTAATATATCATCAATGAACACCACAACAAATTTATCAAGGAATGGACTAAAGATTCTGTTCATGAAGTCCATGAAAATTGCTAGTGCATTGGTAACTCCAAACGGCATAACCATATATTCATAATGTCCATAACGGGTTCTGAAAGCAATTTTCTGAATATCTCCTTCCCTTACTCGAATCTGATGGTAACCCGACTTCAAGTCAATCTTCGTAAATATCGCGGCCCCTCTCAATTGATCCATTAAATCATCGATGCGTGGCAAAGGATAACGGTTCTTAATAGTTGCCTTATTAAGTTGTCTATAATCCACACATAAGCGCGAGCTTCCGTCCTTCTTCTTAACTAGCAAAACTGGAGCTCCCCACGGTGATACACTTGGTCTTATAAACTTCCTCTCCAACAAGTCTTCGATTTGGCTTTTGAGCTCATTTAATTCCAATGGCAACATTCAATACGGTGCCATTGAAATTGATCCCGTTCCTTGGGTGCAAATCAATGAAAAATTCCACTTCTCTTACTGGTGGTGCAATCCTGGAATTTCCGTTGGAAATACATCCCCGATACTCATTGACAAGCATCACATCTTCTATGTTCACATCTATCCTTGCCTCCACATTAGCCAGAGACAAAAACTCATGAGTCCCCTCACTCAGCGACACTCGGAGTTGTTAGCGGCTAAGTACTTAACAACTCCTGGTTTGGGGAAAAGAACCAATTTACGAGCACAATCCAAGATCACATAATGGTAAGACATCCAATCCATACCGAGGATGACCTCGAGTGATTGTAGCGGTAAAAAAATCAAATTAACCAAGAATCCCTATTCTGAATAGTTATTTGACAATGTAAACATGCAGAATTTACTGTCAAAGTCTTAGCAGGTGTGGAAACAACCAATCAAAGGTAAAGCAGATACAGATAACTTCAAGCGATTCACACAATCCATAGCAATGAAGGAATGGGTTGCCCCCGAATCAAAAAGTGCAGTTAGAGTGTTACCTGCAATCTCACAGTCACGTTGAATCAGATTACCAGATGGATTCCCCTCTTCAGCACTCACACAATAAATGCGTCCTCTAGCAGTAGGACGAGTAGCCCTAGTTTACATTCACAACTGGTTCTACCTTTGGAGCTGTGCAATCCTTTGCCATGTGTCCTGGCTTCTGACAATTGTAGCAGGTGAGAGTATTAGGGGTACAAGCGTTAGCATAATGTCCCTCTTCCCCACATCGGAAACAACGAACCACTCGTCCCAGTTGTCTCCCAAAATTCTGGTTCCCTGGGCGATCCTGCCCACCGTTGTTAGTTCGTGGTCGATTGTAAGGTTTTGCAACTTGTTTTCCCTTGTTCTGATAATTCACCCGACTAGGGCCTCCTGAATTAAAATTCCCTCCTCTGCTAGCCCTCTTATTATTCATATCCTCAACTTCCTACATTTTTCCACAAGAACTTGGAAACGTTGAATTCCCAAGGGCAAGACCGAGTCTTGAATCTCGTACTTTAGTCCGTCTTGGAAACGATGGCACACATGAATGGTTCATAAATCTCTTCACGGAAAAACCTGAAGTGTCTCGATAGCGATTCAAACTTAGCGCATATTCACCCACGGTCATGTTCCCTGATGCAGTTTCAGGAAATCATCACCCAACTTAGTCCTGGTGCTCATCGGGAAGTATTTGTCTAAAAACTTCCTTTGAATGATTCCCAGTTCACCTCCTCGTGAGCTGATCTCATCAACAATCTTGCACTCCTCCACCAGTACTCCGCATCCCCTAGTAGCATATAAGTGGCATAGTTGACCTTCACTCCCACCTGACAGTTAATCATTTTGAAGATCTTCTCCACTTCCTGGATCCATTGATCCGCCTTCTCCGAATTCTCATCCCCCTTAAACTTGGGAGGATTGTAACGACGGAAGTCTTCTAAACCTCTTGAATCTGCAGCACGGATCTCTCTTCCCCTCTTTTCAAGATCACGTTGAGTCTTGGCAGCAGTCTGTGCAGCAACAGAAGCAGCCATGTTATTCATAGCTTCCGCCATTTGATCGTCCCTATTAGCATTGGCTCTCGGAGCGTCACTCCTTCTTGGCGGCATGGTTTTTCCTATAAAACCATCATCAAGTAGAGTCTTAACACTACTTCAAATAATTTCAAAACTAGCTTCCGACCACGTTAACACGTAATAATTATAGCGGACCTGACAACTCAACCCCCTAAACCGACGCATGATCAGATAATAACTCCCAACTTATAGGTTGACCTACAATCTATAACTAAGGTTCCACAGCCACCAAAGAAAACCAAACCAAAGCTCTGATACCACAATGTAACACCCCGATTTTCAAAGCGAGGGTGTATTTTTTTTTTCAAAAGAGATTAAACTAAAAATAGAGAAATAAATAAGGAAATGCTTTGGATAAATAATTGAGTCATTATAATTTACAAGCAGCGGAAAAGTTTCTCCAAATATAAATCCAAAGCATTTACACAACAATAAATGGTACATGGATAACCATTCAAGATAAGATGTCAAACTGACAATATTTGTATAAGTACAGTTTTCCAATTTAAAATACTCCAACCCAAAAAGAGGACGTCTAGTCCCTATATACATCACCTAATTCGATCATCCTACAAAAAACTATACACCCCTGAGTGATCTCCACGCGCCCCGTGAGATCCTCCTAAACGTAGCTCCAGTCAGCATTCCCCTCCGTAGGGTACGAACCGGTAAGATCGTCCTGGCTCACATCTGAGGGCAAAGCCCAGATTCACAACATAGTTGTAAAGGGTCACCAACCGAAATAACAGATAACACATAACATTTAAGTTTTAAATGCACAAAATAAACCTTTCAACTAAGCATGCACTTAAAAGATTTCTCATATGCTAAAACAGTTCATGTAAGCTTGCCAATTTAAAATTGAAATCAAAATGAAGTTCTCAAACCATCAAGTAAATACATAACTGACCAAAGCATTGATAAATCAATTGAGCAATCGATTATCTAACTCAAAATAAGGACTTCTGCTGAGCCAATCGATTTGGTCAGTTCTGCTGAGTTCCTGCATGACCAAATCGAATTTCTAAGTCGATTTTGTCAGTTTTGCTGAGTCCCTGTGTTGCCAAATCGATTTCCAATCGAGGTTGGCAGTTTTGCTGAGTTCCTGCCTCTCTGCCAATCGATTTCCAAATCGATTTCTTAAAGATTTTGAAGGACATATTTATACAATCGATTGGCAAATCGATTAGGTTAAAATAGTGAACTTCCTGCAACTCATCCCAATCGATTGGGAAATCAATTTCCCTGCTTTATTCTTCCAAAAATACTTTAAACTTCAATTCACATCACACATAAACTCCAAAACTTACACACTAACCCACACAATTACCACAACAAATTCCAATTCAACCATCACATCATATACTTGATTCAAACACGACTCGTGTGCCAAGCACCCTAAATGCACATGCGTATATGCCAAAAAATGCATGGACCTGCAACCATTCCAATCGTAAAATCATACCACTCAATACCATATTACTTATCACGATTCTAAACGTAAACACTAGAACGTACTGCCTATCACAGGGCCCGTATCTTACCGAGGTTGCCACTATCACGGGTCTGCCCGGTTTTACTAAAATAACATAAATTGTAAATGTACGCCTATCCACAGGCCAAGTACTAATTTACCAAGGTGCCACCTATCTCACGGGTCTGCACAAATTTACAAAAAAGGCGAAAAACCATAAACGTACTGCCTATCACGGGACCGTACGTTTATTCGAGGTGCCACCTATCACGGGTCTGCACGATTTCAAAAAACGTAATCATAAATGTACCGCCTATCAACACGGCCAAAATACTATGTTATCAAGGTGCCCACCTATCACGGGGTCTGCACGATTTTTACAAAAGCCATGAGCCTATAACTGAACTCCATCCACAACAATCGTTAAGCAAATGCATATATTAAAAGATTCCCCATTTTTATAACTCCTTTGACCTTACACGATTTTCACAACAACCTTAGCACAACACCAAATATTAAGTAGATTCCCCATTCTTAATACTCTTTTAAACTTAAATGATTTTCCAAAAACAACATTAAGTAAAACCGAGATATTAAAAGATTCCCCCCCATTTTTATTTCTCGTTTAACTCTAATGGTTTTTCACGCCAACATTAAGTAAAACGTAGACATTAAGACATTCCCCATTCTTAATACTCGTTAACTTAAAACGATTTTCCTCAAAAACACACATTAAGTAAACCGAGTATTAAAAGATTCCCCATTTTTAATAAACTCGTTTTAACTCTAATGGTTTCAAATTCCACAACAAAGCCAACTCAAACATATTATCAATTCAATCCACACCAAATTTCATAAGGTATTAACTTAGAACATGTCAAATAGACGAAACACAAATCAACATAACATAACACTCTAACACACATGGGAGTTTTTCATTTTATCTCAAATCATACATAATGAAGTTTTAAATTCAATTTTTCCACGAAACATTCAATCAAATATAACCAAACTAAACCTAAGATTTTACCGCATAAAAAGCCCTTAGAATCATTTTCCCGCCAAACAAACTTCAACCCTAAACAAATTCCGTTCCAAACACAACCACAAATAAGTCCCTAAAAATGCAAACTAAAGTTTGGAAGGAGTGTTTACTTAACGTTAGCTTTAACGTGCGTTTCCGGTACCCGAGTAATTTCGGTAAAAACTTCGCTCGCAACGTCGTCTCCAAGTTGGTTCCTAGCACCGTAATGTGGTAGTGAGCAACTTTCCCTTCTATCTCTTTGCGAAACGAAGCTTAGATTCTAGATGAAACGGGAGGTTTGTGTTGAACGGTTTTAAAATATCTCTATACGCCGTTTTTCTTCGTTTTCGAATCAACGAGGAAGAGTGAAGTTAAGAAATCTTCTCTTTCACCCTCAACAAACCTTGGGTTTCTATTTTGAAGAAAGGAAAGCCAAGAAAACGAAAATGGAGGAAGGAGGAATCTTGAGCGCGAGACAGGGAGAAGGAAGATGAAAATCTGATTTTCTTTCCTTTCTCTTTCTTTTTTGTTTTTTCCTTTTTCCTTTTTCCCTTCTTTCCTTTTTATCCTTTTTCTTTCCTTTTCTTCCTTCTAATTTCTTTCTTTTTCCTCAAACAACATATAGAAATATATATATATTAATATATACATATAGATAGATATATATAATATTAAAACTTAACAAATTCTCAAAATTATCTAGATATTTGTTAAATTAACCATTTCACCCAACGCAACGCATAAAATTCTCGTAAAGGATTCACCGTAGTTAATTTAATTTGCTTATGGACGAGTAATTGTAAACAGTCAAAAATTTTTTGATCATATAAATCCAAAATTATTAACTTTGGCTAAAAGCCTCCGAGCCAAAATCCAAAATACAAAAGATACATAATGTATACTTTAAAATTAGGGTCTTACATATGCATCCAATAGGTGTGTTTATGTCGTTGGATTAACATTTATTACATTTTGTGTTCCCTAGCCTTATACTAGTACATTTAGGGTTTTAACCATTCTTTTGCATCACAAAAAGTGCGTTTGTGTCATTGAATTAAAAATTTAGGTCATTTTCTTCCTTCTTTTAGGCTTTATTCAAAATCTCATTTAAGGATGTTAAACAATCTTGTGCATCCCAATAACCTCTGTTTTGTGTCATTTTGGATTAATATATAGGTCATTTTCGGTCCTCTTTAGGCTTATTCAAGTCCATTTAGGGCTTTTTAACCAACTCGTGCATCCAATAAGTGTGTTTTGCCATTGGATGAACATTTAGGTATTTTCGTCCTCACTAGGCTTATTCTGTCCAATTAGGTTTTTAACCAATATTAGGCGTTCAATAAGTTTGTTGTGTCACATGGATGAACATTTAGCTCATTTTCATCGTCCTTAGGCTTTATTCTTGTCCAATTTAGGGTTTTTAATAATCTAGTGCATACAATAGCTGTGTTAGTGTCATTGGATTAACAATTTAGGTTCATTTTCGACTCCCTTAGGTTTATTCTCTTCCATTAGGCTTTTTAACCAATCTTGTGCATCAATAAATAGTGTGTTTGTGTCATTGGGATGAACATTTAGGTCATTTTAGTCTCCTAGGCTTATTTTGTCCAATTAGGGGTTTTTAACCAATCTTGTGCATCCAATAGTGTGTTTGTGTCATTAGATGAATGAACAATTTAGGTCATTTTTAGTCCTCCTAAGGCTTATTCTTTGTACATTTAGGGTTTTAAACAATCTTGTGCAAATCAATATGTGTGTTTGTGTCATTGGATTAACATTTAGGTTCATTTTCGTCCTCCCTATGCTTATTCTTGTCCAATTAGGGTTTTTTAACCATCTTGTGCTTGTGCATGCCAATAAGTGGTCACTTTCGTTTGTGTCATTAGGATTTTAACCAATCTTGTGTCATCAATAGGTGTTTGTCGTCATTCGGTCTAGGTCTTTCCTATTTCTGTCCAATTAGGTTTTAACCAATCTTGTGCATCCAATAAGTTCGTGTGTGTAGCATGATGAACATTTAGGTTCATTTTCGACCTCCGCTAAGTCTTCTAGTCCATTAGGGTTTTTAACCAATCTTGTGCATCCAAATAAGTTCATTTGTGTCATTGGAATGAACATTTAGGGTCATTTTCGTTCTCACCTTGGCTTATTCTATGTCCATTTAGGGTTTTTAACCAATCTTTACATCCATATGTTTGTGTTGTTGGACTAACAATAGGTCATTTGTCTTGTGTCATTCTCTCCCGTTTAGGATGAACATTTCTTAGGCATCACTGCGTTCGTTTCCCTAGGTCATTTCTTCTTTCTTGGCTTAATCAATTTAGGGTTTTTAACATCTTGTTATCCAAGTGTGTGTATCTTTAATATGTCAGGTCTTTTTCGTCCTGGCTTACTCCCACTCCATTAGGTTCATCATCATGTGCGTCATTGGTGCGTTTATGTCATTGGTAAACATTTAGGTCATTTTCATCCTCTTTAGGCCTTGTTCTAATCATTGGTGACAATCTGGTGCATAAATTAGTGTGTTATTGTCATGAACATTTAGGTCATTTCGTCCTCCCTAGTTTTTATTTAATACATTTAGGGTTTTTAATCAATCTTAATACATCCAATAATTGTTTTGTGTCATTGGTATTAACATTTAGTTCATTTTGTCCTTCCTATTCTTATTCATTGTCCATTTAGGGATTTTAAACACACGTGTGCATCCAATAGGTGGTTTGTGTCGTTGCCATGAACATTTAGGTCCATTTTCATCTTCCCTATGTTTATTAATCCTTTAGGGTGTTATTAACCAATCTGTGAATCCAATACAGTTCATCTATGGTCACTGTCGACCCTGAAACATTTAGGTCATTTCGTTGTCCTACATAATTATCTTGGTCCAACTAGATGTTTTAAGCCAATGTTGTGCACCATAAGTGCATTTTGTGTCATTGGGTGAACATTAAGTCATGTTCCTTCCTCTCTTGGCTTATTTTAATCCCAACTAGGGGTTTTGACCAATCTTATGCAATCCAATAGGTGTGTTTGTGTCATTGGATTAACATTTAG
>PGWS01038326.1:0-25020 GCA_002896235.1 Cicer reticulatum | reverse complement strand
TTTTTGTGTTTCCCTAGCCTTATACTTGTCCATTTCGGGTTTTTAACCAACTTGTGCATCCAATAAGTGTCTTTGTGTCATTGGATTAATATTTAGGTCTTTTCGTCTCCTAGGCTTATTAAACTCTATTTAGGGTTTTTTAAACAATCATGTGCGTCCATTAAGTTTGTTTATGTCATTGGATAAACATTTAGGTCATTTTCATCCTCCTTAGGCTTATTCTAATCCATTTAGGGTTTTTAAACAATCTTGTGCATACAATAAGTGTGTTAGTGTCATTAGATTAATATTTAGGTCATTTTCGACTTCCTTAGGCTTATTTCAGTCCATTTAGGATTTTTAACCAATCTTGTGCATCCAAAAAGTGCGTTTGTGTCATTGGATTAACATTTAGGTCATTTTAGTCTTCCACGGGATTATTCAAATCCATTTAGGGTTTTTTAAACAATTTTATGCATCCAATAAGTGTGTTTGTGTCATTAGATAAATATTTAGGTCATTTTCGACTTCCTTGGGTTATTCTAATACATTTAGGGTTTTTAATCAATCTAATGCATCCAATAAGTGTATTTGTGTCATTGGATTAACATTTAGTTCATTTTGTAGGAAATTATGGCCTGTATTGGTTAAAAATATATGGGAAAGTATTTACTAAATCTTACAAGATTACTAATCAGATTAACAATAATCGGTTGCGGAATTTATTCAGGATTAAAGATTCACAGTTGCATGAATTATCAATATAAGAGTACAGATACAATGCTTATTCAGAATATTAATCAATACAGAAACTCACCAATTTAAACATTCAAGAATAAGCATTCAAGCAATATCAAAATAAAGAGAAAGGATAAGAAAAACGTGCACCAAGATTTATACTGGTTCGGCTATCAGTTTGATAGCCTACATCCAGTCCTATAATCTAAACCAGATTTCAGCCTTCCAATAGAATTGACTTGAGTACGTTTTACAGATTGTCAACCTCACATGGCCTATCTATCCAACTCACTCGCTTCTATTACTATGCCACCCTTATCCCTGGAGTTACTCGCCAAACTCTCACGAGATCAAGATGAGACTTCTTCTTGATGAACACACGCACAAAAATAGTCACTAGTTTACACCACTGATTTCCAGAACTTTCTTTACAGATTGTTTTACAGAAAAGAATAAAAGCGGACAAATGATGATGACTTAATCACAATATGAATTTCACACAAAGAGGATTTGCCAAATGAGTATTTTGTGTGATGAACATAATTGTTTCAAATGTAGTGTATTGGTTGTTAGAAAATGTGTAACAGTTATTAGAAATGTGATTGAATCAGCTTATATATATTCAGAAAAACATCAGGTCAATCGATTGCTCAATCGATTTTATAGAAGTTTAAAATCAGCTTAATCGAGTGCCCAATCGATTATCGTTCTTCTTGTTTTTCTTGAATCTTGAAATATAAGAATGAATAGATTGCCAATCGATTCTTTTAATGCATAACTCAGAAACTGATACTAGGAGTATATCAGGATCAATTGAGTAATCGATTAAAGTGTTTTGTTCAAACAAAGAGATCGAAACAATCGATGCTCAGTCGACGTATATTCATAGTCCTAATCGATTGGCAATGAGCTGAATTCTTCCTGTAACTCAAACATTTAGCTTCAATCGATTCGTCAACCGATTGTGCTGGTCACAGTGACTCAGACATTTATTTCAATCGATTTGCCAATCGATTGTGCCTGGTCACAATGACTCAGACATTTTACTTCAATCATTTGCCAATCTTGATTGTGCTTGTTACCCGAACCTCAGCTATTTGGTCAAAATCAATGTGCCAATCGATTATTCATGTTTTTTCTGATAAATGATTAACTCCTTCAAAATCGATTACCTAATCGATTGTCATAAAAACTTGTTTGTTTAAGAAAATCTAATCAATTGATGTCCCAATCGATTTTGATTGATACAGAACTTTTCTTGATGAAAAACGTTTTCACAATCGATTTGCCAATCGATTGATTCAATAAGTGTTTGGTTCTGTAAAATCACAAAATCGATTACTCAATTGATTGTCCCAATCGATTGTCCGACAAAAGTAAAATTGATTGGATTAAGCCCAGAACTCAGATCTCACTAAAAAGACTTTAAGTAATCGATTTACCTTAGTAAAAACGTTTGGTTCTGAGTCAGACAATCGATTGCCCAATTGATTCATCAATTGACTTATCATTGATTGATTTACTTTTCTTTGGCAAATACGTAAGTATGAAAACATAGTGATTAGTCTACTAAAACAACTACTATGACACCTTAATCACACTATACATATTTACATCTTTCATCAAGCACATCCTCCCAATTTGGTAGATCCTTGAGTTCCAAGCTTTGTTCCAAGTGTATAGTCTTTGCTTGTTTGCCTGAAATGTTTCTCAATTCAATCAATTAGATCAATCAATACTTCATAATGTATTGTATGTTTGGGAATTAAATCAAAAACATGATCCATGGAAGCTCATGACTATAAACTCCCTTTTTTGATTTAAAGACAAACACACAGTTAACCTTGAGATTATTTTAGAATCTCCCCCTAAATTTTAGAGTATGATACATTTCAACAACATAACCACAAGCTATTTGCATCATTAATCAGAGTATTATAGCTTATTACAAATTTTGGTATCAGATATAAACAGGGTACATTATTATGTATCATAGTGCATTATGTATCAGACATGGGCAATATCACATAGACTGCTGTATTATCCTCAGCAAGGTCTCCTCACCATGAGGTTCCACACTTCTAGATTGGTAGGTTTTGGTTCTTCAGTTGCTGCTCCGTCAATTTTCAACAATGTCTTCAAAAGACATTTGAGACCCAAGTGCTCTTGGATGGCAGCCAACGTCTTGAACCACTGAATTTAAGGTAGCTTGGAGTCTTCCTTAAGAGAGGCTTCCACCCTTGCATTGTGGGCAGCCTGAGATTCCATCAGCTCCAGCAGCTTAGCAAAGCTCAGATTGTGCTTCAGCACTTGGTTGTGCTTGATCAACACTTGGTTGTATCCTTGTCCAAATGCCATTGATCCTTCAATTGCATCTGGTTTTACAATGGATTCACCAAAGGTTAGAGTGTCTTTAATTGATTCTTCATCTGACAACAAGAAATCCTTGAAGTGCCTCAGAATCTTTGTAACCAATTGGGGGTAGGGAGCAGTAGCTTGCCTTGTGTTGATTCAACAATGTCATCAACACAATCCAAGCCCAGCTCATCTTGAGCTCCTTGTACAGGCCCAAAGCAGAATGGTATCCAGCCTTTGTACAACGGCAGATTTCCAGATGAAGGTAATAACATCCGTGTTGCACATACATTAGCATACGATGATGAACCTTCATCGTCAGTTGGAAGGGAGACTTTCTCAACAAAACCTTCCATCATCAGGTCCTGAATAGCCGTATGCCTATCCACTGATGATTCCCTAGCGCATCAGTTTTAATCAGGATATGTTCTTCCATCAATGGCTGCTCCAAAGAATGGTAAATTGGTAAGACCCATAGTTTAAAGTATACTTTATGTATTTTAGTGTATTTTGGTATTGACTCGGAGGCTTTTTAGCCAAAGTATTAATATTTTAGAGTTTATATGACAAAAGATTTTTGATGCCATTAGAATTACTCATCGATGAATAAATTAAATTAACTGCGGTGATCTTTTACAAAGAATTAAATGCGTTATGGGTGAAATGTTAATTTAACAAAATATCTAGTTATTTTGAGATATTTGTTAATTATAATTAATAATATATATGAATATATTGTTTGGGAGGGAAAAGGAAAAAGGAAGGAAAAGAAGAAAGAAAGGAAATAGAAAGAAAAGAAAATGAAGGAAGGAAGCAAAGGAAAAAACATTTGTGTATGATTTTGAGTAAATGAAAATTGATGTGTGAGTGTAATGTTGTGATGATTTGTGTTATCGCGTTTGACGTGTTCATATGATGCTTATGAAAATTCGAGACGTGAATTGGTGTGAATTGTGATTTGGTTTTGGATAATATGTTGAGTTGTTTTGTGTGGAATTTGAAAACCATATAGGGGTTAAACGGATTATTAAGAATGGAGAATCTCTTAATATCTTGTTTACTTAATGTGTGTTTGCGAAAATCGTTTAAGTTAAACGAGTATTAAGAATGGGGAATCTCTTTAATGTCTTGTTTACTTGATGTGTGTTTGTGAAAATCGTTTAAGTTAAACGAGTATTAAGAATGGGAAATCTCTTATGTCTTGTTTACTTAATGTGTGTTTGGGAAAATCGTTTAAGTTTAATGAGTATTAAGAATGGAGGAATCTCTATGTCTTGTTTACTAAATGGGTTTGTTGTGAAAACGTTTAAGTTAAATGAGTAATAAAAATGGGGAATACTTTTTAATATCTGCATTTGCTTAACGATTGTTTGTTGGATGGAGTCAGTGTAATGGTGGTACGTTTACGATTTACGTTTTTGGTAAAATTGTGCTGACCCGTGATAGGTGGCACCTCGGTAAATAGTACTTTGGCTGTGATAGGCGGTACGTTTACGATTTACGTTTTTGGTAAATTATGCTGAGCCGTGATAAGTGGCACCTCGGTTAAATAGTACTTTGGCCTGTGGATTAGGTGGTAACATTTACGATTTATGCTTCTTTTAGTAAGTAATCGTGGCTGACCCGTGATAAGTGGCACGGTCGGTAAACAGTACTGACCGTGATAGGTGGTACGTTTATGATTTACGCTTTTAGTAAATCGTGCTGACCCGTGATAGGTGCACCACGGTAATGTGCTTTGGCCTGCGATAGGCGGTACGTTTACGATTTATGCTTTTTCTTTTAGTTAATCGTGCTGACCCGTGATAGGTGGCACTCGGTAAACATTACTGACCCGTGATAGGTGGTACGTTTATGATTTACGCTATTAGTAAATCGTGCTGACCCGTGATAGGTGGCACCACGGTAATTGGTACTTTGGCCTACGATAGGCGGTAAATTAATGATTTTACGGCCCTTCGAGGAGGGTTTTGGTTGGGATTCCGAGTCCATGTATTTTGGCATATACGCATCGCATTAGGGTGCTTGGCACGCGAGTCGTGTTTGATTCATGTTTATGATTGAGTGTTTTGAATTTGAGTTGTCGTGGTAATTGTGTTTGAAATTGCTAAGTGTTATGTATATATTATGTGTGTAAGTGTGATGGATTGCAAAATTATTTCGAAACCCAATTTGTCGTGGTGATCGTGTGGGAATTGCTAAGTGTTTAAGATGTGGAATTGTGTATGAATGTGATTGAGTTAGTTTATGTATTTTTGGAAGAATATGTAGGGAAATCAATTTCCCAATCGATTGGATGAGTTACAGGGACTTCGCTAATTTGACATAATCGATTTGCCAATCGATTTTATAATATGTTTTTCAAAACCATTCAAGAAATCGATTTGGCCATACAGGACTCAGCAAAACTGACAAAATCGATTGGCATTAATACAGGGGCTCAGTTATTCATTCAATCGATTTCCCAATTGATTGAATTAAGCCCAGAGTTCAAATTTCACTAAAAACCTTCAGGAAATCGATTGGCTTAGTAGAAATTCTTATTTTGAGTTAGATAATCGATTGCTCAATTGATTTATCAATGTTTTGGTCAGTTATGTATTACTTGATGGATTGAGAACTTTGTTTTGATTTCATTTTTATTTGGCAAGTGTTATATGAACTTTTAAGCATATGGAAAACCCTTTTAAGGTTAATGCTAAGTTGAAAGGTTATTTTGTGCATTTAAAAACATAAATGCTATGTGTTAATTGTTAATTTCGGTTGGTGGCCCTTTACAACTATTGTGGAAATCTGGGCTTTGCCCTCAGATGAGAGCCAGGACAATCCTACCGGTTCGTACCCTGTGAATGGGAATGTAGAGGGAATGCCTAACTGGAGCTATGTTAGGAGGATCTTACAGGCGCGTGGAGATCAATCAGGGCGTTACTTTGTTTTGGAGAATGATCAGATTAGGTTGACATAGAGGGAACAAAACGTCTTTCTTTTGAATTGTAATTATTTTAAATGGGAAGACTGTACCTATACTAATATTGTCAGCTTGACATGTTATTTTCGATGGTTTACATGTACCAACTTTTGATGTGTAAATATTTTGGATTCGTATTTTGAGAAACTTTTCCGCTGCTTGTAAATTATAATGACTTAATTACTTATCCAAAGGTATTACCTTATTTATTTCTTTTGTTTTATGAATTTGTTTCAAAAAAAAAAAATACACCCTCGCTTTGAAAATCGGGGGTTACATTTTGGTATCAGAGCTTTGGTTTGGTTTTCTTTGGGGGCTGTGGAGCCTTTGGTTATAGATTGTAGGTCAACCTGTAGGTTAGGAGTTGTTATCTGATCATGCGTCGGTTTAGGTGGTTTGAGTTGTCAGATCCGCAATATTTATTATGTGTTAATGTGGTCGGAAGTTAGTTTGAAATTATTTGAAGTAGTGTTAAGAGTCTACTTGATGATGGTTTTATAGGAAAACCATGCCGCCAAGAGGAATGAAGCTCCGAGAGCCAATGCTAAATAGGGATGATTGAATGGCGGAGGCTATGAATAACATGGTTGCTTCTGTTGCTGCACAGACTACTGCCAATACTCAACGTGATCTTGAAAAGAGGGAAAAAGAGATCCGTGCTGCAGAGTCAAGAGGATTAGAAGACTTTCGTCGTTACAATCCTCCCAAGTTAAAGGGGATGATAATTCAGAGAAAGCGGATCAATGGATCCAAGAAGTGGAGAAGATTCTTCGAAATGATTAGCTGTCACACGGGAGTGAAGGTCAACTATGCCACTTATATGCTATTGGGGATGCTGAGTACTGGTGGAGGAGTGCAAGGTTATTGATGGGATCAGCTCACGAGGAGTACCAGGACTAAATTGGGTGATGATTTTCTAAAACTTCATCAGGGGAACATGACCGTGGGCGAATATGCTGCTATGTTTGAATCGCTATCGAGGCATTTCATGTTTCTGTGAAGAGATTGATGAACCATTCATGTGTCATCGTTTCAAAGACGGACTAAAGTATGAGATTCAAGACTTTGTCTTACCCTTGGGAATTCAACGTTTCCAAGCGCTTGTAGAATAATGTAGAGAAGTGGAGGATATGAAAAATAAGAGGGCTAGTCGAGGAGGGAATCGCTATCAGAACAAGGGAAAGCAAGTTGCTAAACCTTATAATCGACCACAAAATAACAACGGTGGGCAGAATCGCCCAGGGAACCAGAATTTCGGAAGACAATTGGGACAAGTGCTTCGATGTTTTCGGTGTGGGGAAGAGGACATTATGCTAGTGCTTGTACCTCTAATATTCTCACCTGCTACAATTGTCAAAAGCCAGGGCACATGGCAAGGGATTGCACGACCCCGAAGGTGGAACCAGTTGTGAATGTAACTAGGGATACTCGTCCTATCGCTAGAGGACGCGTTTATTGCGTGAGTGCTGAAGCTAGAAATCCATCTGGCAATCTGATTCAACGTGACTGTGAGATTGCAGGTAACACTCTAATTGTACTTTTTGATTCGGGGGCAACCCATTCCTTCATTGCTATGGATTGGTTGATTTGGTTTGGTTGTTTCTACACTCTAATCGCCTCTACCTTTTGATTTGGTTGTTTCTACACCTGCTAAGACTTTGACAGTAAATTTTGCATGTTTACATTGTCAAGTAACTATACAAAATAGAGATTTCTTGATTAATTTGATTTTTTTTACCTCTACAATCACTCGAGGTCATTCTCGGTATGGATTGGGTGTCGTATCATTACGTGATCTTGGATTGTGCTCGTAAATTGGTTCTTTTCCCCGAACCAGGAGTTGTTAAGTATCTAGCCGCTAACAAACTCTGAGTGTCGCTAAGAGAAGGGACTCATGAGTTTTTGTCCCTGGCTAATGTGGAGGCAAAGATAAATGTGAACATAGAAGATGTGATGCTTGTCAATGAATAACGGGACGTATTTCCAACGGAAATTCCAGGATTGCCACCAATAAGAGAAGTGGAATTTTTCATTGATTTGCACCCAGGAACGGGACCAATTTCAATTGCGCCGTATCGAATGTCGCCATTGGAATCAAATGAGCTCAAAAGCCAAATTGAAGATTTGTTGGAGAAGAAATTTATTAGACCAAGTGTATCACCATGGGAGCTCCAGTTTTGCTAGTTAAGAAGAAGGACGGAAGCTCGCGCTTATGTGTGAATTATAGACAACTTAATAAGGCAACTATTAAGAATCGTTATCCTTTGCCACGCATCGATGATTTAATGGATCAATTGAGAGGGGCCGCGATATTTTCGAAGATTGACTTGAAGTCGGGTTACCATCAGATTCGAGTAAGGGAATGAGATATTCAGAAAACTGCTTTCAGAACCCGTTACGGACATTATGAATATCTCGTTATGCCGTTTGAATTCTAAAAGTCTGCGACGCTTGTCTGCGTAACTCTTCTGACGATCCTGTGAAATCCTCATTTTTCTCCTTAATCTTCCTTACCTTAGCTGTAGTCTGTTGCACCATCTCCGGTCGGACTATCATACTTTCACCGTCCTTATACCAACACAAGGGCGTTTGACACTTGCGCCCATATAAAGCCTCATATGGTGCCATTCCAATACTTGCGTGGAAACTATTGTTGTAGGTGAACTCAATCAACGGAAGTACATCATCCCAACTTCCCCTATCATCTAATACACATGCTCTCAACAGATCTTCCAGGGACTGATTTGTCCTTTCAGTCTGTCCGTCCGTTTGTGGATGGTAAGCTGAACTCAATCGTAGTTTCGTTCCCAATGCTTCGTGCAATGCTCCCCAAAAATGTGATGTGAACTTCGGATCACGGTCTGATACAATACTCGACGGTACCCCGTGTAACCTCACAATTTCAGCGATGTAGATCTCCGTTAGCTGATCTACCTTATAGGTGGTCTTTACCAGCAAAAAGTGAGCGGATTTAGTCAGTCGATCCACTATTACCCATATAGAATCATTCTTTCTTCTTGTTTTTGGCAATCCAATTATAAAATCCATGGAAATGCTGTCCCACTTCCATTCCGTTATATCTAAAGGTTGCAACATCCCAGCAGGTCGCTGATGTTCCACCTTCGCTTTCTGACAAGTTAGACAAGTCGATACATACTCCACTACATGTTTCTTCATTCCTGGCCACCATAATGCTGTCTCAAATCCTGATACATCTTTGTTGCTCCAGGATGAATACTCAACTTGCTCTTATGAGCCTCTTCTAAGAATGTTTTCCTCATATCTGTAATCTCTGGTACACAAATCCTACCATTACATCGCGAAAGAGGAACCTTGCACTATTAGGTTCCTCTTTTCTTTGTATTAAGACGTCATCTTGAGAATTTGCAATGTCTTCAAGTAGTCCACTCGAAATCTTAATCATTCCGAATTTCAAAATTCCCGTGCAAACTCTACGTTCAAGTGTAGGTCTCTAAAATCTTCCCACAACTCTTGTTGTCTAGCTATAATTGTTGAAGACACCGATACACTTCTTCTACTCAACGAATCAGCCACTATATTGGCCTTCCCAGGGTGGTACTGCAGTGTGAAATCAAAATCTTTGAGAGTCTCCATCCACTGTGTAAGACCCATAATTTTAAAGTGCCCTTTTATGTATTTTGGTATATTTTGGATTTTGGCTCGGAGGCTTTTAAGCCAAAGTTAATAATATTTTGGAGTTTTATAATCAAAAAGATATTTTCAATGCCAATTAGAATTCCTCGTCGATAAATAAATTGAATTTAACTGCGGAAAAATACTTTACGGTTAATTTAAGGCGTTTCGGGTGAAACGGTAATTTAATAAATATCTAGATTTTGAGATATTTGTTAAGTTATATTTATTTTATATATATGTTTGCTTGGAGGGAAAAGGAAAGGAAAACTAGAAGGAAGGAAAAGGAAAAGAAAATAGTATATAAAGGAAGGAAGGAAAAAGGAAGAAAGGAAAAACAAAGGAAAGAAATTGAAAGGAGGGAAAATAGAATTTTCCATCTCCTTCCTCAGTCACGCGAGCATAAAACCAAATTTCCAACCTCCTCCATTTTTCGTTTTCGTTGCTTCCTTTTCTTCAAAACTAGTGACACAAGGTTGGGTGAGGGTTAGACCAAGGTTTTCGTAACTCCACTCTTCCTCTTTGATTCGAAAACGAAGAAATACGGTTTTTGAGATCCAAACACAAACCCCTCCGTTTCTCCTAGATCAAAACCTCATTTCTCGAAGAGATAGAAGGGAAAGTTGCTCACCTCCGTGCTACGGTGCTAGTGCACTAATTTGGAAGCGGCGTTGCGAGCGAAGATTTTACCGGAATTTCTCGCGGAACCCGAAACTCTCGATAAAGCTAACATTGAGGTAAGGGCTCCTTCCAAACTTCTAGTTTGCATTAGGGACTTATCTGTGGTTGTGTGGGAAGGAATTTGTTAGGGTTTAATGTATCGATTTGGGGAAAAACCAAACTAGTGCGTTATGGGTAAAAACCTTAGAGTTAGGTTTTGTTTATAGTGATGAATGTTTCGTGGTAAATGAATTTGAATGTCATTGCGTATGATTATGGGTAAATGAAACTTGATGTTTGTTAATTGGTGTGGTTGTTGTGAATTATGGTTTGAATGTGAAAGTATGTTTGAATTTGTTTTGTGGAATTTGAAAACCATTAGAGTTAAACGAGTATTAAAAATGGGGAATCTTTTAATACCTCGGTTTACTTAATGTCTTATCGTTTTTGAAAATCGTTTCGGTAAATGAGTATTAAGAATGGGGAATCTCTTAATGACTCGTTTACTGAATGTTTTGCGAGAAAATCGTTTAAGTCAAAAGTATATTAAGAATGGGGAATCTCTTAATATGACTGTTTGCTTAACGTTTTGTTTTGAAAATCATTAAGTTAAATCGGTATTAAGAACGGGGAATCTCTTAATGACTTATTTAATTAATGTTGTTTGAAAGTCGTTTAAGTTAAATGGGTATTAAAAATGGGGAATCTTTTAATATCTGCATTTGCTTAACGATTGTTGTGAATGGAGTTTGTGTATGCTCATGCATTTCATTTGGTAAATTGTGTCGACCCGTGATAGGTGACACCTTGGTAAACTGTACGGACCCGTGATAGGTTGTACGTTTGCGATTTATATTTTAGTAAATCGTGTTGACCCGTGATAGGTGACACCATGGTAACTGTACTGACCCGTGATAGGTGGTACATTTACGATTTATATTTTTTGGTGAATTGTGCTGACCCGTGATAGGTGGCACCTTGGTAAACTGTACGGACCCGTGATAGGTTGTACGTTTGCGATTTATATTTTAGTAAATCGTGTTGACCCGTGATAGGTGACACCATGGTAACTGTACTGACCCGTGAAAGGTGGTACATTTACGATTTCCGCTTTTTCTTTTAGTAAATCGTGTTGACCCGTGATAGGTGACACCTCGGGTAAACTGTACTGACCCGTGATAGGTGGTACGTTTATGATTTACGCATTTTAGTAAATCGTGCTGACCCGTGATAGGTGGCACCTCGGTAATTGGTACTTTGGCCTGCGATAGGCGGTACAATTATGATTTACGGCCCTTCGAGGAGGGTTTTGGTTTTGGAATTCCGAGTCCATGCATTTTGGCATATACGCATTGCATTAGGGTGCCTGGCACGCGAGTCATGTTTGATTTGAGTTTATGATTGAGTGATTCGAATTTTGATTTATCGTGATAACTGAGATGAAGGTGTTAAGTGCTATGTGTTGTGTATTGTGTGTGAGTATGATGGTTATCGAACCTTTGTGTGTCGTAGTAATCGCGTAGAAATTGCTAAGTGTTAAGTGGTGAACTTGATTAGGAATGACTTAGGTTAATTCATGAATTTTTGGAAAACTGATCAGGGAAATCGATTTCCCAATCGATTGGATGGGTAAACAGGGACTTGGCCAATTCACAAATCGATTAGCCAGTCGATTTCGAAATCAATTTTCAAAGGAATCAGTTAAGAAATCGATTGCCCAATCGATTAGGCCTTAAGTCAGGGGCTCAGGAACCAATCAATCGATTTACCAATCGATTGAATTCAGCCCAGGATTCTGTTTTCATTAAGAATCCCTCACCAAATCGATTAGGAAATCGATTGGCTCGAAACCAGGGGCGCTGGAACCAATCAATCGATTTACCAATCGATTGAATTCAGCCCAGGATTCTGTTTTCATTAAAAATCTTCACCCCAATCGATTGCCCAATCGATTGGCTCAGTGAAAATCCTCATTTTTGTTGTATGATTAATTGCTCATGAATCTATCCATGCCTTGTTTTATCATGTGTTAATTAGGAGATCGAGAACTGCATTTTACCTTCATTTTCATTGGCAATGTAATGTATGAACTTTTCGCACATTGAAAATCCTGTTAAGGTGCATGCTTAGTTAAAAAGTTGTTTTGAGCATTCAAAAACTTAATTGCTATGTGTTATCTGTTATTTTCTGGTTGGTGACCCTTTACACTATTGTGGAAATCTGGGCTTTGCCCTCAGATGAGAGTCAGGACGGCCCTACTGGTTCGTACCCTACGGACAGGGATGGAGATGGGAATGCTTGACTGCGGTTGTGTTAGGAGGATCTCACGGGGCGCGTGGAGATTACTCAGGGTGTATAGTTTTTGGTAGGATGATCAGATTAGGATGATGTATAGGGACTAGGGGTCCTTCTTTTTGGTTTGGAGTATTTTAGTTTTGGAAAACTGTACTTATATACAAATATTATCAGTTTTATATCATCTTTGAATGGGTTCCATGTACCATTTGATGTTTATGTAGAAATGTTTTGGATTTGTAATTGGAGAAACTTTTCCGCTGCTTGTAAATTATAATGACTCAATTATTTATCCAAAAGCATTTCCTGATTTATTTCCTTGTTCGTTTTTAATTACTTTTAGAAAAAAAAATATACCCTCGCTTTGAAAAACGGGGTGTTACACACTGTCTCTGGCGCATGTTCAGTTCCTTCTGATCAAACAAATATTTCAAACTTTTATGGTCACTGAACACTGTGAACGTGCACCCATATAAATAGTGCCTCCAGATCTTCAATGCAAAAACAACAGCAGCAAGCTCCAAATCATGAGTAGGGTAGTTTCTCTCATGAATCTTCAGTTGCCTTGAGGCATAAGCTACAGCTTTCTAGTGTTGCATCAGAACACATCCCAAACCTTGGTAAGATGCATCACAATAAACTTCATAGGGTTTGTAACACCCCGATTTTCAAAGCGAGGGTGTATTTTTTTTTTCAAAAGAAATTAAAATAAAACAGAGTAAAACAAATAAGGAAATACCTTTGGATAAATAATTGAGTCATTATAATTTACAAGCAGCAGAAAAGTTTCTCAAAATACGAATCCAAGGTATTTACACTTCAAGAGGTGGTACATAGACCCCATCATAAATAACATGTCAAACAGACCATATTAGTATAGATACATTTTTCCAAATCAAAATACTGCAACCCAAAAAGAAGGACGTCTAGTCCCTATACATCAACCTAATCTGATCATCCTACCAAAAACTATACACCCTGGGTGATCTCCACGCGCCCCGTGAGATCCTCCTACATAGCTCCAGTCAAGCATTCCCATCTACATTACCATCCGTAGGGTAAGAACCAGTAGGGTCGTCCTGACTCTCATCTGAGGGCAAAGCCCAGATTTCCACAATAGTTGTAAAGGGTCACCAACCGAAATTAACAGATAACACATAACTTTTAAGTTTTAAATGCACAAAATAACCTTTCAACTAAGCATGCACCTTAAAAGGATTTTCCATATGCTAAAAGTTCATATAATGCTTTCCAATTAACAATGAACTCAAAATAAAGTTCTCAATCCATCAAGTAATACATAACTGACCAAAGCATTGATAAATCAATTGAGCAATCGATTATCTAACTCAAAATAAGAGTTTCTACTGAGCCAATCGATTGCCAAATCGATTTGGTCAGTTCTGCTGAGTTCCTGCATGACCAAATCGATTTCTAAATCGATTTTGGCAGTTTTTCTGAGTTCCTGTGTTGCCAAATCGATTTCGTCAGTTTTGCTGAGTTCCTGCCGCTCTACCAATCGATTTCCAAATCGATTTGTTAAAAGATTTTGAAAGACATATTTATACAATCGATTGGCAAATCGATTAGGTTAAAATAGTGAAGTTCCTGCAACTCATCCAATCGATTGGGAAATCGATTTCCCTGCTTATTCTTCCCAAAATACTTAAACTAATTCAATCACACTCACACATAACTCCAAAACTTAACACTTAGCAAATCCCACACAATCACCACGAAGAATTGGTTTTCGAAATAGTTTTACAATCCATCGCACTCACACACGATAATCAATACATAACACTTAGCAATTCCAACACAATTACCACGACAATCCCTATTCAAACCACTCAATCATATACTTGATTCAAACACGACTCGTGTGCCAAGCACCCTAATGCAATGCGTATATGCCAAAATGCATGGACTCGGAATTCCAAACCAAAACCCTCCTCGAAGGGCCGTAAATCATAATTGTACCGCCTACCGCAGGCCAAAGTACCAATAACCGAGGTGCCACCTATCACGGGTCTACACGATTTACTAAAAAGCGTAAACCATAAACGTACTGCCTATCACGGGCCCGTATCGTTTGCCGAGGTGCCACCTATCACGGGTCTGCACGGTTTACTAAAATAACGTAAATTGTAAATGTACCGCCTATCACAGGCCAAAGTACTATTTACCAAGGTGCCACCTATCACGGGTCTGCACAATTTACAAAAAAGCAAAAACCATAAATGTACTGCCTATCACGAGCCCGTATCGTTTATCAAGGTGCCACCTATCACGGGTCTGCACGGTTTTCAAAAACGTAAATCATAAATGTACCGCCTATCACAGGCCAAAGTACTATTTATCAAGGTGCCACCTATCACGGGTCTGCACGATTTACAAAAAGCATGAAAATGCATGAGCATGTACTGACTCCATCCACAACAATCGTTAAGCAAATGCAGATATTAAAAGATTCCCCATTTTTAATACTCATTTAACTTAAACGATTTTCACAACAAAAGTTAAGCAAACAGAAATATTAAGAGATTCCCCATTCTTAATACTCTTTTGACTTAAACGATTTTCAAAACAACTTTAAGTAAACAGAAATATTAAAAGATTTCCCATTCTTAATACTCTTTTAACTTAAACGATTTCAAAACGAATATTAAGTAAAGAAGACATTAAGAGATTCCCCATTCTTAATACTCATTTAACTTAAACGATTTTCAAAACAAAACATTAAGTAAACCGAGATATTAAAAGATTTCTCCATTTTTAATACTCGTTTAACTCTAATGGTTTTCAAATTCCACAACAAAGCCAACTCAAACATATTATCAAATTCAATTCACAATCCACACCAAAACACATCAAATTTCATCGGCATTAACTAAGAACACGTCAAATACGACGAACACAAATCAACACAATCTACCACTCAAACACAACAAGTTACATTTACTCAAAATCATACATAAATGAGTTTAAATTCATTTTCCCACGAAACATTGATTGACGTAACCAAAACCTAACTCTAAGATTTTATCGATAAAGCCTTAGATTCATTTTCCCCCAAATCAATACTCCAACCCTAACAAAATTCTTTTCCACACAATCACAGATAAGTCCCTAAATGCAAACTAAAAGTTTGGAAGGAGCCCTTACCTTAACGTTAGCTTTAACGTGCGTTTCCGGTACCGCGAGTAAATCCGGTAAAATCTCCGCTCGCAACGTCGCTTCCAAAATTAGTTCACTAGCACCGTGGTGTGGTGGTGAGCAACTTTCCCTTGTATCTCTTCGCGAAATGAAGCTTAGATCTAGATGAAACGAAGAGGTTTATGTTTAATGGTTTTGAAATCCATAACACCGTTTTTCTTCGTTTTCGAATCAAACAGGAAGAATGAAGTTAAGTAATCTTCTCTCTCACACTCACCAAACCTTGGGTTTCTAATCTTGAAGAAAGGAAGCAAAGAAAAACGAAAATGGAGGAGAAGGAGGGAGGGAGGTTCACGCAACAGAGGAAGAAGAAGGAGTTTTGTTCTTTTCTTTCCATTCTTTTTCATTCCCTTGTTTTTTCTTTCTTTCCTTTTCCTTCTTTCCTTTTTATAGCCTTTTCTTTTCTTTCTATTTCCTTCTCTTTTCCCTCCACACAAACATATAAATATATATATATAATAATTATAACTTAACAAATATCTCAAAATATCTAGATATTTGTTAAATTACCATTTCACCCGTAACGCATTAAATTCTTCGTAAAAGATTTCACCGCAATTAATTTAATTTATTAATCGACGAGTAATTCTAAACGGCATCAAAATATCTTTTTGATCATATAAACTCCAAAATAATATTAACTTTTGCTAAAACGCCTCCGAGCCAAAATCCAAAATACACAAAAATACAAAATGTATACTTTAAATTTATGGGTCTTACAGGGTTCATCTGATTGCGGTAGCACCAATACTGGTGAGGTCGTCAATTTTCTCTTTAGTAATTGAAAATTTTCCTCACACTTCTCCTTCCATGCGAACGGTTGATCTTTTCTGGTAAGTTGTGTCAATGGAGTCACAATCTTTGCAAAACCTTCAATAAACCTCCTGTAATACCCTGCCAGTCCTACAAAGCTTCGTATGTTAGTGACAGTCTGAGGCTGTTTCCAAGCAAGAACCGCCTCAATTTTAGCCGGATCTACATCGATTCCTTCCTGGGTTATTACATGTCCTAAGAAGTTCACTTTTTCTAGCCAAAACTCACACTTCGACAAATTGGCATATAACTGCTTCTCGCGTAAAATCTCAAGAACTTGATGTAAGTGTTCTCCATGCTCTTCTTCAGTTCTCGAGTAAATTAATATATCATCAATGAGCACCACAACAAATTTATCAAGGAATGGACTAAAGATTCTGTTCATGTAGTCCATGAAAATTGCTAGTGCATTGGTAACTCCAAACGGCATAACCAGATATTCATAATGTCCATAACGGGTTCTGAAAGCAATTTTCTGAATATCTCCTTCCCTTACTCGAATCTGATGGTAACCCGACTTCAAGTCAATCTTCGTAAATATCGCGGCCCCTCTCAATTGATCCATTAAATCATCGATGTGTGGCAAAGGATAACGGTTCTTAATAGTTGCCTTATTAAGTTGTCTATAATCCACACATAAGCGCGAGCTTCCGTCCTTCTTCTTAACTAGCAAGACTGGAGCTCCCCACGGTGATACACTTGGTCTTATAAACTTCCTCTCCAACAAGTCTTCGATTTGGCTTTTGAGCTCATTTAATTCCAATGGCGACATTTGATACGGTGCCATTGAAATTGGTCCCGTTCCTGGGTGCAAATCAATGAAAAATTCCACTTCTCTTACTGGTGGCAATCCTGGAATTTCCGTTGGAAATACATCCCTATACTCATTGACAAGCATCACATCTTCTATGTTCACATCTATCCTTGCCTCCACATTAACCAGAGACAAAAACTCATGAGTCCCTTCACTCAGCGACACTCGGAGTTTGTTAGCGGCTAAGTACTTAACAACTCCTGGTTCGGGGAAAAGAACCAATTTACGAGCACAATCCAAGATCACATAATGGTAAGACATCCAATCCATACCGAGGATGACCTCGAGTGATTGTAGCGGTAAAAAAATCAAATTAACCAAGAAATCCCTATTCTGAATAGTTATTTGACAATGTAAACATGCAGAATTTACTGTCAAAGTCTTAACAGGTGTGGAAACAACCAAATCAAAAGGTAAAGCAGATACAAATAACTTCAAGCGATTCACACAATCCATAGCAATGAAGGAATGGGTTGCCCCCGAATCAAAAAGTGCAGTTAGAGTGTTACCTGCAATCTCACAATCACGTTGAATCAGATTACCAGATGGATTCCCCTTTCAGCACTCACACAATAAATGCGTCCTCTAGCAGTAGGACGAGTAGCCCTAGTTACATTCACAACTGGTTCTACCTTTGGAGCTGTGCAATCCTTTGCCATGTGTCCTGGCTTCTGACAATTGTAGCAGGTGAGAGTATTAGGGGTACAAGCGTTAGCATAATGTCCCTCTTCCCCACATCGGAAACAACGAACCACTCGTCCCAGTTGTCTCCCAAAATTCTGGTTCCCTGGGCGATTCTGCCCACCGTTGTTAGTTCGTGGTCGATTGTAAGGTTTTGCAACTTGTTTTCCCTTGTTCTGATAATTCACCCGACTAGGGCCTCTAGAATTAAAATTCCCTCCTCGGCTAGCCCTCTTATTCTTCATATCCTCAACTTCCCTACATTTTTCCACAAGAACTTGGAAACGTTGAATTCCCAAGGGCAAGTATTTGTCTCGATAGCGAAGTGTCTCGATAGCGATTCAAACTTAGCGGCATATTCACCCACGGTCATGTTTCCCTGATGCAGTTTCAGGAAATCATCACCCAGCTTAGTCCTGGTGCTCATCGGGAAGTATTTGTCTAAAAACTTCCTTTTGAGTGATTCCCAATTCACCTCCTCGTGAGCTGATCTCATCAACAATCTTGCACTCCTCCACCAGTACTCCGCATCCCCTAGTAGCATATAAGTGGCATAGTTGACCTTCACTCCCACCTGACAGTTAATCATTTCGAAGATCTTCTCCACTTCCTGGATCCATTGATCTGCCTTCTCCGAATTCTCATCCCCCTTAAACTTGGGAGGATTGTAACGACGGAAGTCTTCTAACCCTCTTGAATCTGCATCACGGATCTCTCTTCCCCTCTTTTCAAGATCACGTTGAGTCTTGCCAGCAGTCTGTGCAGCAACAGAAGCAGCCATGTTATTCATAGCTTCCGCCATTTGATCGTCCCTATTAGCTTTGGCTCTCGGAGCGTCATTCCTTCTTGGCGGCATGGTTTTTCCTATAAAACCATCATCAAGTAGAGTCTTAACACTACTTCAAATAATTTCAAAACTAGCTTCCGACCACGTTAACACGTAATAATTATAGCGGACCTGACAACTCAACCCCCTAAACCGACGCATGATCAGATAATAACTCCCAACTTATAGGTTGACCTACAATCTATAACTAAGGTTCCACAACCCCCAAAGAAAACCAAACCAAAGCTCTGATACCACAATGTAACACCCCGATTTTCAAAGCGAGGGTGTATTTTTTTTTTCAAAAGAGATTAAACTAAAATAGAGAAATAAATAAGGAAATGCCTTTGGATAAATAATTGAGTCATTATAATTTACAAGTAGCGGAAAAGTTTCTCCAAATATAAATCCAAAGCATTTACACAACAATAAATGGTACATGGAACCCATTCAAATAAGATGTCAAACTAACAATATTAGTATAAGTACAGTTTTCCAAATTAAAATACTCCAACCCAAAAAGAAGGACGTCTAGTCCCTATACATCAACCTAATCTGATCATCCTACCAAAAAAACTATACACCCTGAGTGATCTCCACGCGCCCCGTGAGATCCTCCTAACGTAGCTCCAGTCAAGCATTCCCATCCGTAGGGTACGAACCGGTAAGATCGTCCTGGCTCTCATCTGAGGGCAAAGCCCAGATTTCCACAATAGTTGTAAAGGGTCACCAACCGAAATTAACAGATAACACATAACATTTAAGTTTTAAATGCACAAAATAACCTTTCAACTAAGCATGCACCTTAAAAGGATTTCTCATATGCTAAAAGTTCATGTAATGCTTGCCAATTAAAAATGAAATCAAAATGAAGTTCTCAAACCATCAAGTAATACATAACTGACCAAAGCATTGATAAATCAATTGAGCAATCGATTATCTAACTCAAAATAAGGACTTCTGCTGAGCCAATCGATTGCCAAATCGATTTGGTCAGTTCTGCTGAGTTCCTGCATGACCAAATCGATTTCTAAGTCGATTTTGTCAGTTTTGCTGAGTCCATGTGTTGCCAAATCGATTTCCAAATCGAGTTTGGCAGTTTTGCAGAGTTCCTACCTCTCTGCCAATCGATTTCCAAATCGATTTCTTAAAGATTTTGAAGGACATATTTATACAATCGATTGGCAAATCGATTAGGTTCAAATAGTGAACTTCCTGCAACTCATCCAATCGATTGGGAAATCGATTTCCCTGCTTATTCTTCCAAAAATACTTAAACTAATTCAATCACACTCACACATAACTCCAACAATTCCACACAACAATTCCCTACAAAACCCACACAATTACCACAACAATTCCAATTCAAACCACTCAATCATATACTTGATTCAAACACGACTCGTGTGCCAAGCACCCTAATGCAATGTGTATATGCCAAAATGCATGGACTCGGAATTCCAAACCAAAACCCTCCTCGAAGGGGCCGTAAATCATAATTGTACCGCCTATCGCAGGCCAAAAGTACCAATTACCGAGGTGCCACCTATCACGGGTCTGCACGATTTACTAAAAGCGTAAACCATAAACGTACTGCCTATCACGGGCCCGTATCATTTACCGAGGTGCCACCTATCACGGGTCTGCACGGTTTACTAAAATAACGTAAATTGTAAATGTACCGCCTATCACAGGCCAAAGTACTATTTACCAAGTGCCACCTATCACGGTCTGCACAATTTACAAAAAAGCGAAAACCATAAACGTACTGCCTATCACGGCCCGTATCGTTTATCAAGGTGCCACCTATCACGGGTCTGCACGATTTTCAAAAAAGAACGTAAAATCATAAATGTACCGCCTATCACAGGCCAAAATACTATTTATCAAGGTGCCACCTATCACGGGTCTGCACGATTTACAAAAAGCATGAAAATGCATGAGCCTATACTGACTCCATCCACAACAATCGTTAAGCAAATGCAGATATTAAAAGATTCCCCATTTTTAATACTCATTTTGACTTACACGATTTTCACAACAAACATTAAGCAAACAAAAATATTAAGAGATTCCCCATTCTTAATACTCTTTTAACTTAAATGATTTTCCAAAAACAACATTAAGTAAACCGAGATATTAAAAGATTCCCCATTTTTAATACTCGTTTAACTCTAATGGTTTTCACGCCAACATTAAGTAAACGTAGACATTAAGACATTCCCCATTCTTAATACTCGTTTAACTTAAACAGTTTTCTCAAACACACATTAAGTAAACCGAGATATTAAAAGATTCCCAATTTTTAATACTCGTTTAACTCTAATGGTTTTCAAATTCCACAACAAAACCAACTCAAACATATTATCAAATTCAATTCACAATCCACACCAAAACACATCAAATTTCATCGGTATTAACTTAGAACACGTCAAATACGACGAACACAAATCAACTTAACATAACACCTCTAACACAACAAGTTTCATTTACTCAATCATACATAATGATTTTTATAAATTCATTTTCCACGAAACATTCATCAATATAACCAAAACCTAACTCTAAGATTTTACCATAAAGCCTTAGAATCATTTTTCCCCCAAACCAACACTTCAACCCTAACAAATTCCTTTCCACACAACCACAGATAAGTCCCTAAATGCAAACTAAAAGTTCTGGAAGGAGCCCTTACCTTAACGTTAGCTTTAACGTGCGTTGTCCGGTACCGCTGAGTAATTCGCGTAAAAATCTTCGCTCACAACGTCGTCTCCAAGTTGGTTCCCTAGCACCGTAGTGTGGTAGTGAGCAACTTTCCCTCTATCTCTTCGCGAAACGAAGCTTAGATCTAGATGAAACGCGACAGGTTTGTGTTGTGTACGGTTTTGAAATCTCTAACACCGTTTTTCTTCGTTTTCGAATCACGAGGAAGATTGAAGTTGAGGTAATCTTCTCTTTCACCTCTCATAACAAACCTTGGGTTTCTATATACTTGGAGAAGTAAGCCAGCAAGAAAACGAAAATGGAGGAAAGAGGGACTCTGCTGAGCGCACAGACAGAGAGAGGAAGATGAAACAAATCTGATTTATCTGTCACTTATCTCTTATATACTTTCCTTATGTCTTTTCCATTCTTCCTATTTCCTTCTTTCCTTTTTATTACCCTTTTTCTTTCTCCACTTTTCTATTCCTTACTAAATTTCCAATTTCCTTTTTTACCACTTACAAACAAACATATAGAACTCAATTATCATAACCCATCATTATTTATAATATATTAAAGAAAAAATACTAAATAGCCTATATTATATTATAATATATACTATATAATATATATATATATAATTAAAACTTAACAAATATGCTCAAAATATCTGTATGTAAATTACCATTTTCACCGCAACGCATAAAATTCTCCGTAAAGATTCACCGTATTTAATTTAATTTGCTTATCGATGAGTAATTCTAAACAGCTTCAAAATATCTGTTTGATCACATAAACTCCAAAACTATTATTAACTTTGGCTAAAAAAAGCCCTCCGAGCCAAAATCCAAAATACACAAAGATACATCTATGTATACTTTAAAATTATGGCTATACATTATGCCATCCAATAGTGTGTTTTATGTCGTTGGATTAACATTTATTACATTTTGTGTTCCTAAGCCTATACTATACATTTAGTGGTTCTTAAACCATTCTTTTGCATCACAAAAGTGCGTCGTGTTGTGTCATTGAATTAAAATTTAGGTCATTCTCTCCTTCTTAGCTTATTCAAATCCATTTAAGATGTTAAACAACTTGTGCATCCAATAACTCTGCTCTGTGTCATGTTGATTAATATATAGGTCATCGATTCGTCCTTCATTAGGCTTATTCAAGTCTCATTTAGGGCTTTTAAATAAACTTGTGCATCCAATAAGTGTGTTTGTGCATTGGATTAATACTTAGGTATTTTTCGTCCTCCTTAGGCTTATTAAACTCCATTTACGGTTTTTAAACAATCATGTGCGTCCATTAAGTTTGTTTATGTCATTGGATAAACATTTAGCTCATTTTCATCCTCCTTAGGCTTATTCTAATCCATTAGGGTTTTAAACAATCTTGTGCATACAATAAGTGTGTTTAGTGTCATTAGATTAATATTTTAGGTCATTTTCGACTTCCTTAGGCTTATTCCAGTCCATTTAGGATTTTTAACCAATCTTGTGCATCCAAAAAGTGCGTTTGTTGTCATTGGATTAACATCTAGGTCATTTTAGTCCTCCTTAGGCTTTGTTCAAATCCAATTAGGGTTTTTGAACAATTTTATGCATCCAATAAGTGTGTTTGTGTCATTAGATTAAATATTTAGGTCATTTTCGACTTCCCTAGTTTTATTCTAATAATACATTAGGGTTTTTAAATCAATCTAATGCAACCAATAAGTGTATTTGTCGCATTGGATTAAACATTTAGTTCATTTTTGTCCTCCGTATGCTTATTCACGTCCATATAGGGTTTTTAAACAATCGTGTGCATCCAATAAGTGAGTTTGTGTCATTGATAAACATTCTATGTCATTTTTTCCATCCTTTAATCATCGACTGATTCTAATCCTTTTTGGGTTTTTTAACCAATTCTTGTAAATCTCCAAGTAGATGTTCGGTATGCATTGATATTAACATTTAGTTCATTTTGTGTCCTCCCTAGATTTATCTAATCCATTTAGGGTTTTAGCCAATGTTACGCTTCCAATAAGTGTCTTTGTGTCATTGGTTAACATTAAGGTCATTTTCGTTCTCCCTTGGCTTATTTTCTAGTCCATTTAGGGTTTTTAACCAATCTTATGCATCCAATAGTGTGTTTGTGTCATTGGACTAACATTTAGTTCATTTCGTTATCTTCCCTTGTCCTTATTCTCGTCCGTTTAGGATTTTTAAGTCATCTTATGCATCATTCTAAAGTGCGTTTGTTTCCATCTTGAACTAAAGGTTTAGGTCATTTCTTTAGTCACTTTTGTTCTTAGGCTTATTCAAGTTTTATTTAGGGTTTTTAAACAACTTGTGCATCGCATAAGTGTGTTTGTATCATTGGATTAATATTTGGTGTTTTTTCGTGTTCCCTAGACTACTCCACTCCATTTAGGGTTTTTTAATCAATCATAGTGATTCATTTAAGTGCGTTTGATCATTGGGATGAAACATTTAGGTCATTTCATCCTCTTTTGCTTGTTCTAATCCAATTTAAGGGTTTTTAGACAATCTGGTGCATCCAATAAGTGTGTTATTGTATAGATTAATATTTAGGTCATTTTCGACTTCCCTAGGCTTTTCTAATACATTTAGGTTTTTAATCAATCTAAACATCCAATAATTGTAGTTTGTGTCATTGGATTAACATTTAAGTTCATTTTGTGTCCTCCCTATTCTTATTTCTTGTCATTAGGATTTTAAACACACGTGTGCATCGAATAGGTGCATTTGTGTCGTTGGATAAACATTTAGGTCATTTTCATCTTCCTTCGACTAATTCTAATCCTTTTAGGGTTTTTAACCAATTCTTTGAATCCAAAAAGTTCATCTATGTCATTGTATTAACATTTAGGTCATTTTTGTCATCCCATGGCTTACTCTAATCCATCTAGGGTTTTAACCAATGTTGTGCATCCAATAAGTGTCTTTGTGTCATTGGATTAACATTTGGGTCATTTTCTTTGTCTCTTGGCTTATTTTAATCCATTTAGGGTTTTTAACCAATCTTATGCATCCAATAGGTGTGTTTGTGTTATTGGATTAACATTTAGTTCATTTTTGTCTTCTCTAGGCTTATTCTAGTCCGTTTAGGGTTTTTAACCAATCTTGTGCATCACAAAAGTGCGTTTGTGTCAGTGAGTTAAAATTTAGGTCATTTTCTTCCTTCTTAGGGTTATTCAAATCCATTTAGGGTTTTTAAACAATCTTGTACATCCAATAAGTGTGTTTGTGTCATTGGATTAATATATAGGTCATTTTTGTCCTCTTTAGGCTTAATCAAGTCCAT